>OZ038385.1:17207785-17379055 GCA_964036045.1 Eutreptiella sp. 'Long Island Sound 2002'
GTCCAGCCTGGGCCGCGGAGGGATAGGGACGCCCCGTGGGTTCGCCAGGTATTTCTCCTTCCCCCGCACAGCGGCGGTTACACCCGAGTCCCTCCGGTCCAGCCTGGGCCGCGGAGGGATAGGGACGCCCCGTGGGTTCGTCAAGTATTTTTCCTTCCCCCACATAGCGGCGGTTACACCCGAGTCCCTGCGGTCCAGCCTGGGCCGCGGGGGGATAGGGACGCCCCGTGGGTTCGTCAGGTATTTTTCCTTCCCCCACACAGCGGCGGTTACACCCGAGTCCCTCCGGTCCAGCTTGGGCCGCGGGGGGATAGGGACGCCCCGTGGGTTTGTCAGGTATTTTTCCTTCCCCCACACAGCGGCGGTTACACCCGAGTCCCTCCGGTCCAGCCTGGGCCGCGGAGGGATAGGGACGCCCCGTGGGTTCGTCAGGTATTTTTCCTTCCCCCACACAGCGGCGGTTACACCCGAGTCCCTCCGGTCCAGCCTGGGCCGCGGAGGGATAGGGACGCCCCGTGGGTTCGTCAGGTATTTTTCCTTCCCCCACACAGCGGCGGTTACACCCGAGTCCCTCCGGTCCAGCCTGGGCCGCCGGGGGATAGGGACGCCCCGTGGGGTCGTCAGGTATTTCTCCTTCCCCCACACAGCGGCGGTTACACCCGAGTCCCTCCGGTCCAGCCTGGGCCGCGGAGGGATAGGGACGCCCCGTGGGTTCGTCAGGTATTTTTCCTTCCCCCACACAGCGGCGGTTACACCCGAGTCCCTCCGGTCCAGCCTGGGCCGCGGGGGGATAGGGACGCCCCGTGGGTTTGTCAGGTATTTTTCCTTCCCCCACACAGCGGCGGTTACACCCGAGTCCCTCCGGTCCAGCCTGGGCCGCGGGGGGATAGGGACGCCCCGTGGGTTTGTCAGGTATTTTTCCTTCCCCCACACAGCGGCGGTTACACCCGAGTCCCTCCGGTCATGCCTGGGCCGCGGAGGGATAGGGACGCCCCGTGGGGTCGCCAGGTATGTTTCCTTCCCCAACACAGCGGCGGTTACACCCGAGTCCCTCCGGTCCAGCCTGGGCCGCGGGGGGATAGGGACGCCCCGTGGGTTTGTCAGGTATTTTTCCTTCCCCCACACAGCGGCGGTTACACCCGAGTCCCTCCGGTCCAGCCTGGGCCGCGGAGAGATAGGGACGCCCCGTGGGTTCGCCAGGTATTTTTCCTTCCCCCACACAGCGGCGGTTACACCCGAGTCCCTCCGGTCCAGCTTGGGCCGCGGAGGGATAGGGACGCCCCGTGGGTTCGCCAGGTATGTTTCCTTCCCCAACACAGCGGCGGTTACACCCGAGTCCCTCCGGTCCAGCTTGGGCCGCGGAGGGATAGGGACGCCCCGTGGGTTGGCCAGGTATTTTACCTTCCCCCACACAGCGGCGGTTACACCCGAGTCCCTCCGGTCCAGCCTGGGCCGCGGAGGGATAGGGACGCCCCGTGGGGTCGTCAGGTATTTTTCCTTCCCCCACACAGCGGCGGTTACACCCGAGTCCCTCCGGTCCAGCCTGGGCCGCGGAGGGATAGGGACGCCCCGTGGGTTCGGCAGGTATTTTACCTTTCCCCACACAGCGGCGGTTACACCCGAGTCCCTCCGGTCATGCCTGGGCCGCGGAGGGATAGGGACGCCCCGTGGGTTCGTCAGGTATTTTTCCTTCCCCCACACAGCGGCGGTTACACCCGAGTCCCTCCGGTCCAGCCTGGGCCGCGGAGGGATAGGGACGCCCCGTGGGTTCACAAGGTATTTTTCCTTCCCCCACACAGCGGCGGTTACACCCGAGTCCCTCCGGTCCAGCCTGGGCCGCGGAGGGATAGGGACGCCCCGTGGGTTCACAAGGTATTTTTCCTTCCCCCACACAGCGGCGGTTACACCCGAGTCCCTCCGGTCCAGCCTGGGCCGCGGAGGGATAGGGACGCCCCGTGGGTTCGTCAGGTATTTTTCCTTCCCCCACACAGCGGCGGTTACACCCGAGTCCCTCCGGTCCAGCTTGGGCCGCGGGGGGATAGGGACGCCCCGTGGGTTCGTCAGGTATTTTTCCTTCCCCCACACAGCGGCGGTTACACCCGAGTCCCTCCGGTCCAGCCTGGGCCGCGGAGGGATAGGGACGCCCCGTGGGTTCGTCAGGTATTTTTCCTTCCCCCACACAGCGGCGGTTACACCCGAGTCCCTCCGGTCCAGCCTGGGCCGCGGAGGGATAGGGACGCCCCGTGGGTTCGTCAGGTATTTTTCCTTCCCCCACACAGCGGCGGTTACACCCGAGTCCCTCCGGTCCAGCCTGGGCCGCCGGGGGATAGGGACGCCCCGTGGGTTCGCCAGGTATTTCTCCTTCCCCCACACACCGGCGGTTACACCCGAGTCCCTCCGGTCCAGTCTGGGCCGCGGAGGGATAGGGACGCCCCGTGGGTTCGTCAGGTATTTTTCCTTCCCCCACACAGCGGCGGTTACACCCGAGTCCCTCCGGTCCAGCCCGGGCCGCGGGGGGATAGGGACGCCCCGTGGGTTCGCCAGGTATTTCTCCTTCCCCCACACAGCGGCGGTTACACCCGAGTCCCTCCGGTCCAGCCTGGGCCGCGGAGGGATAGGGACGCCCCGTGGGGTCGCCAGGTATGTTTCCTTCCCCAACACAGCGGCGGTTACACCCGAGTCCCTCCGGTCCAGCCTGGGCCGCGGGGGGATAGGGACGCCCCGTGGGTTCACAAGGTATTTTTCCTTCCCCCACACAGCGGCGGTTACACCCGAGTCCCTCCGGTCCAGCCTGGGCCGCGGAGGGATAGGGACGCCCCGTGGGTTCGCCAGGTATTTCTCCTTCCCCCGCACAGCGGCGGTTACACCCGAGTCCCTCCGGTCCAGCCTGGGCCGCGGAGGGATAGGGACGCCCCGTGGGTTCGTCAAGTATTTTTCCTTCCCCCACATAGCGGCGGTTACACCCGAGTCCCTGCGGTCCAGCCTGGGCCGCGGGGGGATAGGGACGCCCCGTGGGTTCGTCAGGTATTTTTCCTTCCCCCACACAGCGGCGGTTACACCCGAGTCCCTCCGGTCCAGCTTGGGCCGCGGGGGGATAGGGACGCCCCGTGGGTTTGTCAGGTATTTTTCCTTCCCCCACACAGCGGCGGTTACACCCGAGTCCCTCCGGTCCAGCCTGGGCCGCGGAGGGATAGGGACGCCCCGTGGGTTCGTCAGGTATTTTTCCTTCCCCCACACAGCGGCGGTTACACCCGAGTCCCTCCGGTCCAGCCTGGGCCGCGGAGGGATAGGGACGCCCCGTGGGTTCGTCAGGTATTTTTCCTTCCCCCACACAGCGGCGGTTACACCCGAGTCCCTCCGGTCCAGCCTGGGCCGCCGGGGGATAGGGACGCCCCGTGGGGTCGTCAGGTATTTCTCCTTCCCCCACACAGCGGCGGTTACACCCGAGTCCCTCCGGTCCAGCCTGGGCCGCGGAGGGATAGGGACGCCCCGTGGGTTCGTCAGGTATTTTTCCTTCCCCCACACAGCGGCGGTTACACCCGAGTCCCTCCGGTCCAGCCTGGGCCGCGGGGGGATAGGGACGCCCCGTGGGTTTGTCAGGTATTTTTCCTTCCCCCACACAGCGGCGGTTACACCCGAGTCCCTCCGGTCCAGCCTGGGCCGCGGGGGGATAGGGACGCCCCGTGGGTTTGTCAGGTATTTTTCCTTCCCCCACACAGCGGCGGTTACACCCGAGTCCCTCCGGTCATGCCTGGGCCGCGGAGGGATAGGGACGCCCCGTGGGGTCGCCAGGTATGTTTCCTTCCCCAACACAGCGGCGGTTACACCCGAGTCCCTCCGGTCCAGCCTGGGCCGCGGGGGGATAGGGACGCCCCGTGGGTTTGTCAGGTATTTTTCCTTCCCCCACACAGCGGCGGTTACACCCGAGTCCCTCCGGTCCAGCCTGGGCCGCGGAGAGATAGGGACGCCCCGTGGGTTCGCCAGGTATTTTTCCTTCCCCCACACAGCGGCGGTTACACCCGAGTCCCTCCGGTCCAGCTTGGGCCGCGGAGGGATAGGGACGCCCCGTGGGTTCGCCAGGTATGTTTCCTTCCCCAACACAGCGGCGGTTACACCCGAGTCCCTCCGGTCCAGCTTGGGCCGCGGAGGGATAGGGACGCCCCGTGGGTTGGCCAGGTATTTTACCTTCCCCCACACAGCGGCGGTTACACCCGAGTCCCTCCGGTCCAGCCTGGGCCGCGGAGGGATAGGGACGCCCCGTGGGGTCGGCAGGTATTTTACCTTTCCCCACACAGCGGCGGTTACACCCGAGTCCCTCCGGTCATGCCTGGGCCGCGGAGGGATAGGGACGCCCCGTGGGTTCGTCAGGTATTTTTCCTTCCCCCACACAGCGGCGGTTACACCCGAGTCCCTCCGGTCCAGCCTGGGCCGCGGAGGGATAGGGACGCCCCGTGGGTTCACAAGGTATTTTTCCTTCCCCCACACAGCGGCGGTTACACCCGAGTCCCTCCGGTCCAGCCTGGGCCGCGGAGGGATAGGGACGCCCCGTGGGTTCACAAGGTATTTTTCCTTCCCCCACACAGCGGCGGTTACACCCGAGTCCCTCCGGTCCAGCCTGGGCCGCGGAGGGATAGGGACGCCCCGTGGGTTCGTCAGGTATTTTTCCTTCCCCCACACAGCGGCGGTTACACCCGAGTCCCTCCGGTCCAGCTTGGGCCGCGGGGGGATAGGGACGCCCCGTGGGTTCGTCAGGTATTTTTCCTTCCCCCACACAGCGGCGGTTACACCCGAGTCCCTCCGGTCCAGCCTGGGCCGCGGAGGGATAGGGACGCCCCGTGGGTTCGTCAGGTATTTTTCCTTCCCCCACACAGCGGCGGTTACACCCGAGTCCCTCCGGTCCAGCCTGGGCCGCGGAGGGATAGGGACGCCCCGTGGGTTCGTCAGGTATTTTTCCTTCCCCCACACAGCGGCGGTTACACCCGAGTCCCTCCGGTCCAGCCTGGGCCGCCGGGGGATAGGGACGCCCCGTGGGTTCGCCAGGTATTTCTCCTTCCCCCACACACCGGCGGTTACACCCGAGTCCCTCCGGTCCAGTCTGGGCCGCGGAGGGATAGGGACGCCCCGTGGGTTCGTCAGGTATTTTTCCTTCCCCCACACAGCGGCGGTTACACCCGAGTCCCTCCGGTCCAGCCCGGGCCGCGGGGGGATAGGGACGCCCCGTGGGTTCGCCAGGTATTTCTCCTTCCCCCACACAGCGGCGGTTACACCCGAGTCCCTCCGGTCCAGCCTGGGCCGCGGAGGGATAGGGACGCCCCGTGGGGTCGCCAGGTATGTTTCCTTCCCCAACACAGCGGCGGTTACACCCGAGTCCCTCCGGTCCAGCCTGGGCCGCGGGGGGATAGGGACGCCCCGTGGGTTTGTCAGGTATTTTTCCTTCCCCCACACAGCGGCGGTTACACCCGAGTCCCTCCGGTCCAGCCTGGGCCGCGGAGAGATAGGGACGCCCCGTGGGTTCGCCAGGTATTTTTCCTTCCCCCACACAGCGGCGGTTACACCCGAGTCCCTCCGGTCCAGCTTGGGCCGCGGAGGGATAGGGACGCCCCGTGGGTTCGCCAGGTATGTTTCCTTCCCCAACACAGCGGCGGTTACACCCGAGTCCCTCCGGTCCAGCTTGGGCCGCGGAGGGATAGGGACGCCCCGTGGGTTGGCCAGGTATTTTACCTTCCCCCACACAGCGGCGGTTACACCCGAGTCCCTCCGGTCCAGCCTGGGCCGCGGAGGGATAGGGACGCCCCGTGGGGTCGTCAGGTATTTTTCCTTCCCCCACACAGCGGCGGTTACACCCGAGTCCCTCCGGTCCAGCCTGGGCCGCGGAGGGATAGGGACGCCCCGTGGGTTCGGCAGGTATTTTACCTTTCCCCACACAGCGGCGGTTACACCCGAGTCCCTCCGGTCATGCCTGGGCCGCGGAGGGATAGGGACGCCCCGTGGGTTCGTCAGGTATTTTTCCTTCCCCCACACAGCGGCAGTTACACCCGAGTCCCTCCGGTCCAGCCTGGGCCGCGGAGGGATAGGGACGCCCCGTGGGTTCACAAGGTATTTTTCCTTCCCCCACACAGCGGCGGTTACACCCGAATCCCTCCGGTCCAGCCTGGGCCGCGGAGGGATAGGGACGCCCCGTGGGTTCACAAGGTATTTTTCCTTCCCCCACACAGCGGCGGTTACACCCGAGTCCCTCCGGTCCAGCCTGGGCCGCGGAGGGATAGGGACGCCCCGTGGGTTCGTCAGGTATTTTTCCTTCCCCCACACAGCGGCGGTTACACCCGAGTCCCTCCGGTCCAGCTTGGGCCGCGGGGGGATAGGGACGCCCCGTGGGTTCGTCAGGTATTTTTCCTTCCCCCACACAGCGGCGGTTACACCCGAGTCCCTCCGGTCCAGCCTGGGCCGCGGAGGGATAGGGACGCCCCGTGGGTTCGTCAGGTATTTTTCCTTCCCCCACACAGCGGCGGTTACACCCGAGTCCCTCCGGTCCAGCCTGGGCCGCGGAGGGATAGGGACGCCCCGTGGGTTCGTCAGGTATTTTTCCTTCCCCCACACAGCGGCGGTTACACCCGAGTCCCTCCGGTCCAGCCTGGGCCGCCGGGGGATAGGGACGCCCCGTGGGTTCGCCAGGTATTTCTCCTTCCCCCACACACCGGCGGTTACACCCGAGTCCCTCCGGTCCAGCCTGGGCCGCGGAGGGATAGGGACGCCCCGTGGGTTCGTCAGGTATTTTTCCTTCCCCCACACAGCGGCGGTTACACCCGAGTCCCTCCGGTCTAGCCCGGGCCGCGGGGGGATAGGGACGCCCCGTGGGTTCGCCAGGTATTTCTCCTTCCCCCACACAGCGGCGGTTACACCCGAGTCCCTCCGGTCCAGCCTGGGCCGCGGAGGGATAGGGACGCCCCATGGGTTCGTCAGGTATTTTTCCTTCCCCCACACAGCGGCGGTTACACCCGAGTCCCTCCGGTCCAGCCTGGGCCGCGGGGGGATAGGGACGCCCCGTGGGTTTGTCAGGTATTTTTCCTTCCCCCACACAGCGGCGGTTACACCCGAGTCCCTCCGGTCCAGCCTGGGCCGCGGGGGGATAGGGACGCCCCGTGGGTTTGTCAGGTATTTTTCCTTCCCCCACACAGCGGCGGTTACACCCGAGTCCCTCCGGTCCAGCCTGGGCCGCGGAGGGATAGGGACGCCCCGTGGGTTCGCCAGGTATGTTTCCTTCCCCAACACAGCGGCGGTTACACCCGAGTCTCTCCGGTCCAGCCTGGGCCGCGGGGGGATATCGACGCCCCGTGGGTTTGTCGGGTATTTTTCCTTCCCCCACACAGCGGCGGTTACACCCGAGTCCCTCCGGTCCAGCCTGGGCCGCGGAGAGATAGGGACGCCCCGTGGGTTCGCCAGGTATTTTTCCTTCCCCCACACAGCGGCGGTTACACCCGAGTCCCTCCGGTCCAGCCTGAGCCGCGGGGGGATAGGGACGCCCCGTGGGTTTGTCAGGTATTTTTCCTTCCCCCACACAGCGGCGGTTACACCCGAGTCCCTCCGGTCCAGCTTGGGCCGCGGAGGGATAGGGACGCCCCGTGGGTTCGCCAGGTATGTTTCCTTCCCCAACACAGCGGCGGTTACACCCGAGTCCCTCCGGTCATGCCTGGGCCGCGGAGGGATAGGGACGCCCCGTGGGTTGGCCAGGTATTTTACCTTCCCCCACACAGCGGCGGTTACACCCGAGTCCCTCCGGTCCAGCCTGGGCCGCGGAGGGATAGGGACGCCCCGTGGGGTCGTCAGGTATTTTTCCTTCCCCCACACAGCGGCGGTTACACCCGAGTCCCTCCGGTCCAGCCTGGGCCGCGGAGGGATAGGGACGCCCCGTGGGTTCGGCAGGTATTTTACCTTTCCCCACACAGCGGCGGTTACACCCGAGTCCCTCCGGTCATGCCTGGGCCGCGGAGGGATAGGGACGCCCCGTGGGTTCGTCAGGTATTTTTCCTTCCCCCACACAGCGGCAGTTACACCCGAGTCCCTCCGGTCCAGCCTGGGCCGCGGAGGGATAGGGACGCCCCGTGGGTTCACAAGGTATTTTTCCTTCCCCCACACAGCGGCGGTTACACCCGAGTCCCTCCGGTCCAGCCTGGGCCGCGGAGGGATAGGGACGCCCCGTGGGTTCGCCAAGTATATTTCCTTCCCCCACACAGCGGCGGTTACACCCGAGTCCCTCCGGTCCAGCCTGGGCCGCGGAGGGATAGGGACGCCCCGTGGGTTCGTCAGGTATTTTTCCTTCCCCCACACAGCGGCGGTTACACCCGAGTCCCTCCGGTCATGCCTGGGCCGCGGGGGGATAGGGACGCCCCGTGGGTTCGTCAGGTATTTTTCCTTCCCCCACACAGCGGCGGTTACACCCGAGTCCCTCCGGTCCAGCTTGGGCCGCGGGGGGATAGGGACGCCCCGTGGGTTCGTGAGGTATTTTTCCTTCCCCCACACAGCGGCGGTTACACCTGAGTCCCTCCGGTCCAGCTTGGGCCGCGGAGGGATAGGGACGCCCCGTGGGTTCGCCAGGTATTTTTCCTTCCCCCACACACCGGCGGTTACACCCGAGTCCCTCCGGTCCAGCCTGGGCCGCGGAGGGATAGGGACGCCCCGTGGGTTCGCCAGGTATGTTTCCTTCCCCCACACAGCGGCGGTTACACCCGAGTCCCTCCGGTCATGCCTGGGCCGCGGAGGGATAGGGACGCCCCGTGGCTTCGCCAGGTATTTTTCCTTCCCCCACACAGCGGCGGTTACACCCGAGTCCCTCCGGTCCAGCCTGGGCCGCGGAGGGATAGGGACGCCCCGTGGGTTCGCCAGGTATTTTTCCTTCCCCCACACAGCGGCGGTTACACCCGAGTCCCTCCGGTCCAGCCTGGGCCGCGGAGGGATAGGGACGCCCCGTGGGTTCGCCAGGTATTTTACCTTCCCCCACACAGCGGCGGTTACACCCGAGTGCCTCCGGTCCAGCCTGGGCCGCGGAGGGATAGGGACGCCCCGTGGGTTCGCCAGGTATTTTTCCTTCCCCCACACAGCGGCGGTTACACCCGAGTCCCTCCGGTCCAGCCTGGGCCGCGGAGGGATAGGGACGCCCCGTGGGTTTGTCAGGTATTTTTCCTTCCCCCACACAGCGGCGGTTACACCCGAGTGCCTCCGGTCCAGCCTGGGCCGCGGAGGGATAGGGACGCCCCGTGGGTTTCGCCAGGTATTTCTCCTTCCCCCGCACAGCGGCGGTTACACCCGAGTCCCTCCGGTCCAGCCTGGGCCGCGGGGGGATAGGGACGCCCCGTGGGTTCGCCAGGTATTTCTCCTTCCCCCACACAGCGGCGGTTACACCCGAGTCCCTCCGGTCATGCGTGGGCCGCGGGGGGATAGGGACCCCCCGTGGGTTCGCCAAGTATTTTTCCTTCCCCCACACAGCGGCGGTTACACCCGAGTCCCTCCGGTCCAGCCTGGCCCGCGGGGGGATAGGGACGCCCCGTGGGTTCGCCAAGTATTTTTCCTTCCCCCACACAGCGGCGGTTACACCCGAGTCCCTCCGGTCCAGCCTGGGCCGCGGAGGGATAGGGACGCCCCGTGGGTTCGCCAGGTATTTCTCCTTCCCCCACACAGCGGCGGTTACACCCGAGTCCCTCCGGTCATGCCTGGGCCGCGGAGGGATAGGGACGCCCCGTGGCTTCGCCAGGTATTTTTCCTTCCCCCACACAGCGGCGGTTACACCCGAGTCCCTCCGGTCCAGCCTGGGCCGCGGAGGGATAGGGACGCCCCGTGGGTTCGCCAGGTATTTTTCCTTCCCCCACACAGCGGCGGTTACACCCGAGTCCCTCCGGTCCAGCCTGGGCCGCGGAGGGATAGGGACGCCCCGTGGGTTTGTCAGGTATTTTTCCTTCCCCCACACAGCGGCGGTTACACCCGAGTGCCTCCGGTCCAGCCTGGGCCGCGGAGGGATAGGGACGCCCCGTGGGTTCCGCCAGGTATTTCTCCTTCCCCCGCACAGCGGCGGTTACACCCGAGTCCCTCCGGTCCAGCCTGGGCCGCGGGGGGATAGGGACGCCCCGTGGGTTCGCCAGGTATTTCTCCTTCCCCCACACAGCGGCGGTTACACCCGAGTCCCTCCGGTCATGCGTGGGCCGCGGGGGGATAGGGACCCCCCGTGGGTTCGCCAAGTATTTTTCCTTCCCCCACACAGCGGCGGTTACACCCGAGTCCCTCCGGTCCAGCCTGGCCCGCGGGGGGATAGGGACGCCCCGTGGGTTCGCCAAGTATTTTTCCTTCCCCCACACAGCGGCGGTTACACCCGAGTCCCTCCGGTCCAGCCTGGGCCGCGGGGGGATAGGGACGCCCCGTGGGTTCGTCAGGTATTTTTCCTTCCCCCACACAGCGGCGGTTACACCCGAGTCCCTCCGGTCCAGCTTGGGCCGCGGGGGGATAGGTACGCCCTGTGGGTTCGTCAGGTATTTTTCCTTCCCCCACACAGCGGCGGTTACACCCGAGTCCCTCCGGTCCAGCTTGGGCCGCGGGGGGATAGGGACGCCCCGTGGGTTCGTCAGGTATTTTTCCTTCCCCCACACAGCGGCGGTTACACCCGAGTCCCTCCGGTCCAGCCTGGGCCGCGGAGGGATAGGGACGCCCCGTGGGTTCACAAGGTATTTTTCCTTCCCCCACACAGCGGCAGTTACACCCGAGTCCCTCCGGTCCAGCCTGGGCCGCGGGGGGATAGGGACGCCCCGTGGGTTTGTCAGGTATTTTTCCTTCCCCCACACAGCGGCGGTTACACCCGAGTCCCTCCGGTCCAGCCTGGGCCGCGGAGGGATAGGGACGCCCCGTGGGTTCGCCAGGTATTTCTCCTTCCCCCACACAGCGGCGGTTACACCCGAGTCCCTCCGGTCATGCCTGGGCCGCGGAGGGATAGGGACGCCCCGTGGCTTCGCCAGGTATTTTACCTTCCCCCACACAGGGGCGGTTACACCCGAGTCCCTCCGGTCCAGCCTGGGCCGCGGAGGGATAGGGACGCCCCGTGGGTTCGCCAGGTATTTTTCCTTCCCCCACACAGCGGCGGTTACACCCGAGTCCCTCCGGTCCAGCCTGGGCCGCGGAGGGATAGGGACGCCCCGTGGGTTCGCCAGGTATTTTACCTTCCCCCACACAGCGGCGGTTACACCCGAGTCCCTCCGGTCCAGCCTGGGCCGCGGAGGGATAGGGACGCCCCGTGGGTTTGTCAGGTATTTTTCCTTCCCCCACACAGCGGCGGTTACACCCGAGTCCCTCCGGTCCAGCCTGGGCCGCGGGGGGATAGGGACGCCCCGTGGGTTCGCCAAGTATTTTTCCTTCCCCCACACAGCGGCGGTTACACCCAAGTCCCTCCGGTCCAGCCTGGGCCGCGGAGGGATAGGGACGCCCCGTGGGTTTCGCCAGGTATTTCTCCTTCCCCCGCACAGCGGCGGTTACACCCGAGTCCCTCCGGTCATGCCTGGGCCGCGGGGGGATAGGGACGCCCCGTGGGTTCGCCAAGTATTTTTCCTTCCCCCACACAGCGGCGGTTACACCCGAGTCCCTCCGGTCCAGCCTGGGCCGCGGGGGGATAGGGACGCCCCGTGGCTTCGCCAAGTATTTTTCCTTCCCCCACACAGCGGCGGTTACACCCAAGTCCCTCCGGTCCAGCCTGGGCCGCGGAGGGATAGGGACGCCCCGTCGGGTCGTCAGGTATTTTTCCTTCCCCCACACAGCGGCGGTTACACCCGAGTCCCTCCGGTCCAGCCTGGGCCGCGGAGGGATAGGGACGCCCCGTGGGGTCGTCAGGTATTTTTCCTTCCCCCACACAGCGGCGGTTACACCCGAGTCCCTCCGGTCCAGCCTGGGCCGCGGAGGGATAGGGACGCCCCGTGGGTTTGCCAGGTATTTTTCCTTCCCCCACACAGCGGCGGTTACACCCGAGTCCCTCCGGTCCAGCCTGGGCCGTGGAGGGATAGGGACGCCCCGTGGGTTCACAAGGTATTTTTCCTTCCCCCACACAGCGGCGGTTACACCCGAGTCCCTCCGGTCCAGCCTGGGCCGCGGAGGGATAGGGACGCCCCGTGGGGTCGTCACGTATTTCTCCTTCCCCCGCACAGCGGCGGTTACACCCGAGTCCCTCCGGTCCAGCCTGGGCCGCGGAGGGATAGGGACGCCCCGTGGGTTCGCCAGGTATTTTACCTTCCCCCACACAGCGGCGGTTACACCCGAGTCCCTCCGGTCCAGCCTGGGCCGCGGAGGGATAGGGACGCCCCGTGGGTTTCGCCAGGTATTTCTCCTTCCCCCGCACAGCGGCGGTTACACCCGAGTCCCTCCGGTCCAGCCTGGGCCGCGGGGGGATAGGGACGCCCCGTGGGTTCGCCAGGTATTTCTCCTTCCCCCACACAGCGGCGGTTACACCCGAGTCCCTCCGGTCATGCCTGGGCCGCGGGGGGATAGGGACGCCCCGTGGGTTAGCCAAGTATTTTTCCTTCCCCCACACAGCGGCGGTTACACCCGAGTCCCTCCGGTCCAGCCTGGGCCGCGGGGGGATAGGGACGCCCCGTGGGTTCGCCAAGTATTTTTCCTTCCCCCACACAGCGGCGGTTACACCCAAGTCCCTCCGGTCCAGCCTGGGCCGCGGAGGGATAGGGACGCCCCGTGGGGTCGTCAGGTATTTTTCCTTCCCCCACACAGCGGCGGTTACACCCGAGTCCCTCCGGTCCAGCCTGGGCCGCGGAGGGATAGGGACGCCCCGTGGGGTCGTCAGGTATTTTTCCTTCCCCCACACAGCGGCGGTTACACCCGAGTCCCTCCGGTCCAGCCTCGGCCGCGGAGGGATAGGGACGCCCCGTGGGTTTGCCAGGTATTTTTCCTTCCCCCACACAGCGGCGGTTACACCCGAGTCCCTCCGGTCCAGCCTGGGCCGTGGAGGGATAGGGACGCCCCGTGGGTTCACAAGGTATTTTTCTTTCCCCCACACAGCGGCGGTTACACCCGAGTCCCTCCGGTCCAGCCTGGGCCGCGGAGGGATAGGGACGCCCCGTGGGTTCGCCACGTATTTCTCCTTCCCCCGCACAGCGGCGGTTACACCCGAGTCCCTCCGGTCCAGCCTGGGCCGCGGAGGGATAGGGACGCCCCGTGGGTTTGTCAGGTATTTTTCCTTCCCCCACACAGCGGCGGTTACACCCGAGTCCCTCCGGTCCAGCCTGGGCCGCGGAGGGATAGGGACGCCCCGTGGGTTTCGCCAGGTATTTCTCCTTCCCCCGCACAGCGGCGGTTACACCCGAGTCCCTCCGGTCCAGCCTGGGCCGCGGGGGGATAGGGACGCCCCGTGGGTTCGCCAGGTATTTCTCCTTCCCCCACACAGCGGCGGTTACACCCGAGTCCCTCCGGTCATGCCTGGGCCGCGGGGGGATAGGGACGCCCCGTGGGTTCGCCAAGTATTTTTCCTTCCCCCACACAGCGGCGGTTACACCCGAGTCCCTCCGGTCCAGCCTGGGCCGCGGGGGGATAGGGACGCCCCGTGGGTTCGCCAAGTATTTTTCCTTCCCCCGCACAGCGGCGGTTACACCCAAGTCCCTCCGGTCCAGCCTGGGCCGCGGAGGGATAGGGACGCCCCGTGGGGTCGTCAGGTATTTTTCCTTCCCCCACACAGCGGCGGTTACACCCGAGTCCCTCCGGTCCAGCCTGGGCCGCGGAGGGATAGGTACGCCCCGTGGGGTCGTCAGGTATTTTTCCTTCCCCCACACAGCGGCGGTTACACCCGAGTCCCTCCGGTCCAGCCTGGGCCGCGGAGGGATAGGGACGCCCCGTGGGTTTGCCAGGTATTTTTTCTTCCCCCACACAGCGGCGGTTACACCCGAGTCCCTCCGGTCCAGCCTGGGCCGTGGAGGGATAGGGACGCCCCGTGGGTTCACAAGGTATTTTTCCTTCCCCCACACAGCGGCGGTTACACCCGAGTCCCTCCGGTCCAGCCTGGGCCGCGGAGGGATAGGGACGCCCCGTGGGTTCGCCACATATTTCTCCTTCCCCCGCACAGCGGCGGTTACACCCGAGTCCCTCCGGTCCAGCCTGGGCCGCGGAGGGATAGGGACGCCCCGTGGGTTCGTCAGGTATTTTTCCTTCCCCCACACAGCGGCGGTTACACCCGAGTCCCTCCGGTCCAGCCTGGGCCGCGGAGGGATAGGGACGCCCCGTGGGTTCGTCAGGTATTTTTCCTTCCCCCACACAGCGGCGGTTACACCCGAGTCCCTCCGGTCCAGCCTGGGCCGTGGAGGGATAGGGACGCCCCGTGGGTTCACAAGGTATTTTTCCTTCCCCCACACAGCGGCGGTTACACCCGAGTCCCTCCGGTCATGCCTGGGCCGCGGAGGGATAGGGACGCCCCGTGGGTTCGCCACGTATTTCTCCTTCCCCCGCACAGCGGCGGTTACACCCGAGTCCCTCCGGTCCAGCCTGGGCCGCGGGGGGATAGGGACGCCCCGTGGGTTCGCCAAGTATTTTTCCTTCCCCCACACAGCGGCGGTTACACCCGAGTCCCTCCGGTCCAGCCTGGGCCGCGGAGGGATAGGGACGCCCCGTGGGTTCGCCAGGTATTTTTCCTTCCCCCACACAGCGGCGGTTACACCCGAGTCCCTCCGGTCCAGCCTGGGCCGCGGGGGGATAGGGACGCCCCTTGGGTTCGTTAGGTATTTTTCCTTCCCCCACACAGCGGCGGTTACACCCGAGTCCCTCCGGTCCAGCCCGGGCCGCGGGGGGATAGGGACGCCCCGTGGGTTCGTCAGGTATTTTACCTTCCCCCACACAGCGGCGGTTACACCCGAGTCCCTCCGGTCCAGCCTGGGCCGCGGAGGGATAGGGACGCCCCGTGGGGTCGTCAGGTATTTTTCCTTCCCCCACACAGCGGCGGTTACACCCGAGTCCCTCCGGTCATGCCTGGGCCGCGGAGGGATAGGGACGCCCCGTGGGGTCGTTAGGTATTTTTCCTTCCCCCACACAGCGGCGGTTACACCCGAGTCCCTCCGGTCATGCCTGGGCCGCGGGGGGATAGGGACGCCCCGTGGGTTCGCCAGGTATTTCTCCTTCCCCCACACAGCGGCGGTTACACCCGAGTCCCTCCGGTCCAGCCTGGGCCGCGGGGGGATAGGGACGCCCCGTGGGTTCGTCAGGTATTTTTCCTTCCCCCACACACCGGCGGTTACACCCGAGTCCCTCTGGTCCAGCCTGGGCCGCGGAGGGATAGGGACGCCCCGTGGGTTCGCCAGGTATTTTTCCTTCCCCCACACAGCGGCGGTTACACCCGAGTCCCTCCGGTCCAGCCTGGGCCGCAGAGGGATAGGGACGCCCCGTGGGTCGTCAGGTATTTTTCCTTCCCCCACACATCGGCGGTTACACCCGAGTCCCTCCGGTCCAGCCTGGGCCGCGGAGGGATAGGGACGCCCCGTGGGTTCGTCAGGTATTTTACCTTCCCCAACACAGCGGCGGTTACACCCCAGTCCCTGCGGTCCAGCCCGGGCCGCGGGGGGATAGGGACGCCCCGTGGGTTCGCCAGGTATTTCACCTTCCCCCACACAGCGGCGGTTACACCCGAGTCCCTCCGGTCCAGCCTGGGCCGCGGAGGGATAGGGACGCCCCGTGGGTTCGCCAGGTATTTTTCCTTCCCCCACACAGCGGCGGTTACACCCGAGTCCCTCCGGTCCAGCCTGGGCCGCGGGGGGATAGGGACGCCCCGTGGGTTCGTCAGGTATTTTACCTTCCCCCACACAGCGGCGGTTACACCCGAGTCCCTCCGGTCCAGCCTGGGCCGCAGAGGGATAGGGACGCCCCGTGGGTTCGTCAGGTATTTTTCCTTCCCCCACACAGCGGCGGTTACACCCCAGTCCCTGCGGTCCAGCCCGGGCCGCGGGGGGATAGGGACGCCCCGTGGGTTCGCCAGGTATTTCTCCTTCCCCCACACAGCGGCGGTTACACCCGAGTCCCTCCGGTCCAGCCTGGGCCGCGGAGGGATAGGGACGCCCCGTGGGTTCGCCAGGTATTTTTCCTTCCCCCACACAGCGGCGGTTACACCCGAGTCCCTCCGGTCCAGCCTGGGCCGCGGGGGGATAGGGACGCCCCGTGGGTTTGTCAGGTATTTTTCCTTCCCCCACACACCGGCGGTTACACCCGAGTCCCTCCGGTCCAGCCTGGGCCGCGGAGGGATAGGGACGCCCCGTGGGTTCGTCAGGTATTTTTCCTTCCCCCACACAGCGGCGGTTACACCCGAGTCCCTCCGGTCATGCCTGGGCCGCGGAGGGATAGGGACGCCCCGTGGGTTCGCCAGGTATTTTTCCTTCCCCCACACAGCGGCGGTTACACCCGAGTCCCTCCGGTCCAGCCTGGGCCGCGGGGGGATAGGGACGCCCCGTGGGTTTGTCAGGTATTTTTCCTTCCCCCACACAGCGGCGGTTACACCCGAGTCCCTCCGGTCCAGCCTGGGCCGCGGAGGGATAGGGACGCCCCGTGGGTTCGCCAGGTATATTTCCTTCCCCCACATAGCGGCGGTTACACCCGAGTCCCTCCGGTCGAGTCTGGGCCGCGGAGGGATAGGGACGCCCCGTGGGTTCGTCAGGTATTTTACCTTCCCCCACACAGCGGCGGTTACACCCGAGTCCCTCCGGTCCAGCCTGGGCCGCGGGGGGATAGGGACGCCCCGTGGGGTCGTCAGGTATTTTTCCTTCCCCCACACAGCGGCGGTTACACCCGAGTCCCTCCGGTCCAGTCTGGGCCGCGGAGGGATAGGGACGCCCCGTGGGTTCGCCAGGTATTTTTCCTTCCCCCACACAGCGGCGGTTACACCCGAGTCCCTCCGGTCCAGCCTGGGCCGCGGAGGGATAGGGACGCCCCGTGGGTTTGCCAGGTATTTTTCCTTCCCCCACACAGCGGCGGTTACACCCGAGTCCCTCCGGTCCAGCCTGGGCCGCGGAGGGATAGGGACGCCCCGTGGGGTCGTCAGGTATTTTTCCTTCCCCCACACAGCGGCGGTTACACCCGAGTCCCTCCGGTCCAGCTTGGGCCGCGGGGGGATAGGGTCGCCCCGTGGGCTCGCCAGGTATTATTCCTTCCCCCACACTTGGCTTTCGGACCATCGAGGCCCCCGCCGCTGAGGCGAGGGGGCCTCCTTCGCTTTGGGACCACTGAGGCCCCTGCCGCTGAGGCGAGGGGGCCTCTTTGGCTTTGGGACCACCGAGGCCCCTCGCCGCTGAGGCGAGGGGGCCTCCTTCGCTTTGGGACCACTGAGGCCCCCTCCGCCGAGGCGAGAGGGCCTCCTTGGCTTTCGGACCATCGAGGCCCCCGCCGCTGAGGCGAGGGGGCCTCCTTCGCTTTGGGACCACTGAGGCCCCCACCGCTGAGGCGAGGGGGCCTCTTTCGCTTTGGGACCACCGAGGCCCCCGCCGCTGAGGCGAGGGGGCCTCTTTGGCTTTGGGAACACCGAGGCCCCCGCCGCTGAGGCGAGGGGGCCTCCTTCTCTTTGGGACCACCGAGGCCCCCGCCGCTGAGGCGAGGGGGCCTCTTTGGCTTTGGGACCATCGATGCCCCCGCCGCTGAGGCGAGGGGGCCTCCTTCGCTTTGGGACCACCGAGGCCCCCGCCGCTGAGGCGAGGGGGCCTCCTGGGCTTTGGGACCATCGAGGCCCCCTCCGCTGAGGCGAGAGGGCCTCCTTCGCTTTCGGACCATCGAGGCCCCCGCCGCTGAGGCGAGGGGGCCTCCTTCGCTTTGCGACCACTGAGGCCCCTGCCGCTGAGGCGAGGGGGCCTCTTTCGCTTTGGGACCGCCGAGGCCCCTGCCGCTGAGGCGAGGGGGCCTCTTTGGCTTTGGGACCATCGAGGCCCCCGCCGCTGAGGCGAGGGGGCCTCTTTGGCTTTGGAACACCGAGGCCCCCGCCGCTGAGGCGAGGGGGCCTCTTTGGCTTTGGGACCATCGATGCCCCCGCCGCTGAGGCGAGGGGGCCTCCTTCGCTTTGGGACCACTGAGGCCCCCGCCGCTGAGGCGAGGGGGGCTCCTTCGCTTTGGGACCATCGAGGCCCCCTCCGCTGAGGCGAGAGGGCCTCCTTGGCTTTCGGACCATCGAGGCCCCCGCCGCTGAGGCGAGGGGGCCTCCTTCGCTTTGCGACCACTGAGGCCCCCGCCGCTGAGGCGAGGTGGCCTCTTTCGTTTTGGGACCGCCGAGGCCCCCGCCGCTGAGGCGAGGGGGCCTCTTTGGCTTTGGGAACACCGAGGCCCCCGCCGCTGAGGCGAGGGGGCCTCCTGGGCTTTGGGAACACCGAGGCCCCCGCCGCTGAGGCGAGGGGGCCTCCTTCTCTTCGGGACCACCGAGGCCCCCGCCGCTGAGGCGAGGGGGCCTCTTTGGCTTTGGGACCACCGAGGCCCCCTCCGCTGAGGCGAGGGGGCCTCCTTTGCTTTCGGACACCGAGGCCCCCGCCGCTGAGGCGAGGGGGCCTCTTTGACTTTGGGACCACCGAGGCCCCCTCCGCTGAGGCGAGGGGGCCTCCTTTGCTTTCGGACACCGAGGCCCCCGCCGCTGAGGCGAGGGGGCCTCCTTCGCTGTGGGATCACCAAGGCCCCCGCCGTTGAGGCGAAGGGGCCTCTTTCGCTTTGGGACCACCGAGGCCCCCGCCGCTGAGGCGAGGGGGCCTCCTGGGCTTTGGGAACACCGAGGCCCCCGCCGCTGAGGCGAGGGGGCCTCTTTCGCTTTGGGACCACCGAGGCCCCCTCCGCTGAGGCGAGGGGGCCTCCTGGGCTTTGGGACCACCGAGGCCCCCGCCGCTGGGGCGAGGGGGCCTCTTTGACTTTGGGACCACCGGGGCCCCCTCCGCTGAGGCGAGGGGGCCTCCTTCGCTTTCGGACACCGAGGCCCCCGCCGCTGAGGCGAGGGGGCCTCCTTCGCTGTGGGATCACTGAGGCCCCGCCGCTGAGGCGAGGGGGCCTCCTTCGCTTTGGATTCACCGAGGCGGGGGTTTGCGTGTCCCCTCCGCAGACGTGCGGCACTGCGGATTGGGGGGACACGACCGGAGGGTTAGAGGATGGCCCCGCGCACGGACACCTTCGGCAGAAGTGCCGTGCGCCGGGGGAGGGGGGGGGACCGGGCCACGGACCAAGCCCCCGTGATCCGCCGGCCAAACGCCGCCCAGTCGGTAGTACCTGGCGGCTAAGGGCCCACACCCGTGAGACTGCGTCCCCCTTCCCTTGGGGGGGTGGTGGACCGTGCCGGAAGTGGAGCCGGCGCTCCGCCTCGCCCCCCATTCCGTGCCCCTGGGAGGGGATCCGGCTACGTGTAGGGCGGGTGCATGCACGTAGCGCGGACCAGGGGACAAGGGGAGGAGACGAAGAGGAGAGCCGCCGCCATGATGCTTAGCCGGACGGGTTGGGGTGAAACCTCCCTCCCGGTCGCTTTCCAGACCGTGGGGGGCCGGCGGGCACCATGGGGATGTGCCGCGGGGGCGCCCTACCGGGGGACCGCATCTCCTCCTCCTCCTCCCTGTGTGTGTGTGTGTGTGTGTGTGTGTGTGTGTGTGTGTGTGTGTGTGTGTGTGTGTGTGTGTGTGTGTGTGTGTGTGAGGGGCAGGGCTGTCCTAAAGAACCCTATTTTTTTTGTTAAGGACAGCCCTTGACGACGGCCCCCAAGGGCCATCAACCGCCAACCACCGACCGCCAATCGCCGCCAACCGCCGCTCAATAGTGTTTCTGTGGTTTTGTGTCTTCCCCATGTCTTGACCATGAAGCACAGAGCGTCCCCGTGAAGGCCCGTTTCTGTTGGCGTCCTACAGTCTTTTCTTTTTTTTCCTGAAGGACAGCCCTGGTAGGGCTTTTGGGCTTTTGGGCTGATCTTCCCGGTCCGAAGGTGGCCTTATGGGCCCACGGATTGCCGCTTTGGGGAAGCCTGGCAAAGGCGCACCACACACGCCCTGCAGCCACGCTGGAGAGCCGGGTACACGCCTCCTAGTGCGGTCGTGCTTGTGCTGTGTCCCGGTGACGTGTTGGGGTCTTGGGCTTGGGGCCGCGCGGAGCCACGCCATGGCAGTATTTGCGGCAAAAGTGCTGCTTGGGGGTGGGGGCTGGGGGGCTAGGGAAGGGAGGACCACCTGCCGGGAACATATGGGGTCCCGGATCCCTTGTCGGTGCTGACAAGTCCACACAGGGGGGGGAGGGAAGCGCTTGAAGAGGGGGGGGGGGGGTGTAGCCCCCTTCATAGTGCTGGTCAGTTCCGTTCCACCTGCGTTCAACTGCCCCCTGGCTGCCCTCCAGCGGCTTTGTAACCACCAGCACTTGGCCCACAACCGCGTGTCCAACCGCCAGTAACCGCCTTTGCCGGTGCATTAGAAACAAACCTTCCACCCCCTCCCCCTTCAGGCGCATCTCTCAGGGTGGGTGGTGGTGGGGGGTGGACCTCTGCTGCGGGGCGTTGTGACCGCGCTGCTGCACCCCTGGGGGGGGGGGGGGCAAAGGGGGGGGGTGTACGGCTGCAGGTGTGGGTACCCGGCAGTTGTTTGGACTAGGATTTGGGCCCGCCGTCCATGGGTTCATAGGATTTGGGTCCGCCGTACAGCTCCGGGGCAGGGGGGGGCCTTCGAGCCAATGTGAATGTGGGGGGGGGGGAGGAAGGGGGGGGCTGGAGAACGGGCTCGAAGGGCTGAACCCTCTTGTGTCCGCATTGACACCGGTTCAGAACAGATGTTTGGGACAAAACGGTGGTGCACCAGCTCTGCCTTACATCATTTTTTTGAGCAGTTCTAGACAGCCTGCGGGGCTTTTGGTGGGCCCAGCCTGTGAGGCCTAATTCGAGACGGGGGGGTCTGGGGAACAGGGTAGGCCAGACCTTACACCCCCTCCCCTAAACTAAGAACCACTCCAAAGATCACCACTCGGGGGTTTGCACGGAGTGTTCCACAGGTGAGAGCCATGTCGGACCCTGACAAGCAGCACGCCAACGACGGGCAACAGCATGGGAAAGCCCCCTGCATCTTCTTCCGATGCAACAGTTTGGCCCTCTTTTTCATATACCCAGACACCTGTTCACCGCACTATTAGTAGATAGGCCGAAAGCAGGGGTACGTCCATTTCCCAGTGGTGCAAGGAGGAAGCATAATGGGCAAAAAGTGAACAACCAACCCCCAAAATGGGAGCCCCCAGCAAGACAGCCAGCCGTTGGACCAAAGAGAAGAACTAGTTTTTATTTTTGGGATGGGGTTTATTTTCCCCATTGACAAGCAGCGGCTGCCACCGCAGCCTGAACAGCCACGGCAGCAAAGCACCGCTCGGCAGCAGCGTCCGTCAGCCATGCGAGTCTGCCAGGACCCGCATGGCAGTGGGCCCGGGAGGTGGCAGCCTGTGCAAGGCCCCGGTCGGCGCGTGGAGTAGCAGTGCACCGCCGGGGCATGTGCATGCCGCGTGAGCACGGGTGGCAGGGCTGCCAGTAGCCGTACGCTTTTGTTGGTGTGCTCTCTCACGCTCTACAAATCTTGTCCTCCTTTGGGGGTTGATTTTCCTTCCAGTCCTGCCCATTCCCCCTTCGTCTCAGCACCTTCGATGACCCTAATATTTAGGGCGACTTCGATTTCTGGTGAGATCATTGAGGCTATTGTTATTTTTATTTGACATTGTTTATTGGGAAAAATTTTACTGGAAAATTATATTGGAATGATTTATCGGAATGATCTTTTTTTTGAAAAAGTTTATTGGAAAATATTTTGATGGGAAAGTTTTCTATTGGCAGGCCAAACGTACGCTTTTGTTGGTGTGCTCTCTCACGTTCTACACATTTGTCATTGTTTTGGGGTTGATGTTCCTTCCAGTCCTGCCGTTGGAGGTGTTGAGATGTTGGAGGTCTCAACATTTAGGGCGCGGTCGATTCCTGGTCACTGCGTGAACGTTGCGCTTGCACAAGCAGCACAGCGCGTTTGGCAGCAGCGTTCAGTAGCAGCCAGCGACGGCCGGCAGACCCAGCAACGGCCCTAACAGCACCCTCACAACAACAGCAGCAGACAAGCCAGCGGCAAGCAGCATTGGCAGCAGCTGGAGTGACAGCAGCAGCAAAAGGGGAGGGGGGGTGCCATCAAGACTGAGTGAGTATGCCGGGTGGTATTTCTGGGTGTACGTGCTTGTTCGCCTTTTCGAGGATGGGGTCCTCCACGCGTGGGTATGGTGGTTGGTTGCCCAACCGTTGGGGTAGGGGTGAAGGGGGCGGGTTCAAAATAATGCGGGAGGTGCGGGCAGCCTGTTGGGCTATCCAACAGTCGGGGGAAAACTATTGTTACTGCGTGTGAGTGGGCCCGTTGTCCCGCTGCTCACAAGTGCTGCTGCTGCCCCTTGGCGTCCCTCCTACGTCGGCGCCGGCAGTGCTCCACACAAAAGGGTGCGCTGGAGCCCCCCCGGCAACAGTGTACATCGGCATGTGGGTCTGTAGGCACCGCCGTTAGTCATGGGCTACCGGCGGCGGTGGCCGGCCCTCCGCACTCGGCCTGGTCGTTGTTCCACCGCCCCGCCCTCTGTCGGCAGGACGCCGACGGTGGAATCAGTGGCGAGAAGGCCAGCCTGAGGGACATCAAGTTCGTGTTGGAGGAGAATGGGATGGACCCTGCCGTGGCGGCGGACGACACCAACGCCCCCAATGACGACGAGTCAATCGCTATTCCCAAGGGCGAGAACCTGGACCCGGAGTTCGACGACGTGGAGCAGGCGCTTGTGGACTACGATGACCAGCCGGAGGCCGAGGGGGGGCAGGAGGAGGAGGAGGAGGAGCCCGAGGCGGAGGATGCGGAGTACAAGGTGTTGAGGGGCCTGCAGAGGCTGTGGTGTGGGGCTGTGGGGTGTGGGGCAGGGGGAGGTGATTCCTAGGAAACCGGATATCATGAGGGGGTTTGCACCCCCCCCCCCCTCTTGACACTGCTCCGTGGGGGGGGTTAAGGGCCATTTACGGCGCAATCCCCCCCCCCCCCTTTGCCTAAGGAATGCCTAGGGTGACAACATTGTTGATCTCTGATTAGCATGCCCCAAGAGGGCAGGGGTGTTCTTCCAAAACCCCAGGAGCATGCCCTCAGGGGCTGGGGAAGGATCCAAGGTGCCTTGCCCTCACGGTGCTGTGCGACAACGTTCAGTTTGTCCCCATTATCCCGCTCATTACACCCCTGCACAGCGAAAACCCCCCTTCAACCCCCCATGTGATCCAAATTCCAAGAACCCCCTCCCCCTTCACGGGTGTGGGGTGCATAGTGCAGGTGGTGATGGGGTGGAGGCGGGGCATGTGTACCCCGGCCCACGCACTCACCCCGGCCCTGGCCCACATACGCACCCCGGCCCACACAACGCCGTCACCCGTCGAGATCGCTCCCCCTTCCCCCCATCCCCTCCCCACGGGGCCCAGGGGTCAAAGGGACCGGGGAGGGTAGAAAGTGAAGGGGGGTGGGGAGGCAGAGGTTGAGGGGGCAGGCGGTGAGGGAGAAGGGGGTGGGCTTGTGGATGATGGAAGTTCGAAAGGGGTGGTGGAGTGACCAACTGAGGGGGATGGGGATGGTCGTGGTGCGGGGGGTGTTGGGTGTGGTGCCCGATGCCGTTGCTTGCACGGTTTCTTAAGGTCACAGCATCCCAAAGAAAAGGTGCAACAACGAATTTTAGTGGGGCCGTCCCTGTTGCTCCACACCATGGCTATTTTTTTGGGGGGGGTTGTGCACCCCAACCCCCGAAGGTCTGGTCCCAGCTCCGGTTTTCTTGGGTCGGCCAACAGCATTGGCGTCTCTGCGTTGGAAGTCGGCTTGGGGGGGGTAGAGGGGGAGGAGCCAACAACCCCCGCCGGAACATCCCACCCAATGCGGGTGGTCACAAGTGTCCGAATTGATTTGTGGCGGTGCCCGGAATTGGGTGAAGAATTTGACCCTCAATCCGACCTCCAAGTCGAACCTTGGTTGAAGGGAGCCTGTGCTGATGGGCAATTTTTTTGAAAAAATTTTCACCCCACTTGTGTATGTTCAAAATGATCAGAGTGTCATGGGGATCATTTTGAGGTATGGATGTTGGGGTGCCCACCGACCCCCCCCCCCCCCTCCCGGGGGACCCGGCGGCTGACAAGCCAACCCACGTACCCCCCCCCCTTCGGCCCCCCAAAAGCCTTCGCACCTGGTTGGGTTTTCAGATTGGAACAGGCTGCCCCCCCTTGTCTTACGCACTGGCCCAATAGGGGCGCCCCCCCAGCCTGAGCGGGAGTGGGTAGATAGCCACAACATGCCAAGAGTGATGTTGGAGCCATCGAGTCTCCAGCCCAAAGAGCTGAACTTTGCATGAGCAGCCAATAGCTACAACCCGCCCCTGCCGCATCAACCAGCGCCCGCATGCCTCCGCGGATGGTTATGTGGTAACAATACGACCAACCGCCTGTCTACCGTGGACAGCCATCAAAAAGCGCTCGTAAAGCGTTGTTTTTGCGACACTTTTTAAGCCCCCCCCCCCCCCCCGCCCTTTATCCAGCCTAATAGCGGCTTGGGCAGGGGGTTATCCCCTTGCCCTGTGGCCCCAGCCCTACTTGGTCTTTCAGGGGACCACCCGCATCTGATGAGCCCCTGCAGGACCCCCCTCCCGTTGCCATGGACCCAAGGAGAAGGCTTTTCCTGCGACGCCTACGGAGCGCAGCTTGGGAAACCTGCCTAATTGGGGGAGCTTTTTAGATTCCACCTTGTTGTGCTCCCCGGGGGGCATGGGGCCCGGTTTTACCATATACTATGGCCCTTTTATGCAGCCATATTGATCTCTCCCTACCATGGAGACCTCGAGAAGGCACGGGTTATGTTACGGGGTGTCAACCCGGGGGCAGGGGTTAGGTAGCCACTATGCCCACATGCGGGCCATTTCTGATTTTGTCCCTGCGCTGAGCATTGGGAGCCATTGATTTCTCCCCAGTAGCGGGGGACACTTGTTAAATGCAATCGTCAGCCAGCGGACAAAGGGCCCCTGGCGCGGGCCGCTGCCACCCACATTGAGCATTGTGTCCGATCCATCTACTCCAAGCGGAGCCGCTAGCCTTGCTATGCTAGCGGTGCCCCACTCAGCAATGAGTGTGGGCGAAGCGTGGAGCCGCGTGACCACCAGCGTTTGGTCGCCGTGTGGCAACCTGGGAGTGGAATTGCGGTACACAATGTGAAATGTGGGGTGTTCCACTTGTTTGTTCGTTTCACAACCCCATATTGGTCAGTATTGTTGCGCAATACACAAGGCAGGCTTGTGACTGTCATTGTAACCGTTGCGTTGCGCTGCGTGGAATAGTGAATCTTTGTCCTGTGTTTTGGTGATTTCAGATTTGGTCACGTTTCATCTATCATGTCTTCCATGCTTGGGGAGGTAGACCAAACAAGGGTGACATCGTGGTGCACATTCAACAATTCATTAACAAGCGGAAAGTGCGGTACCAACCCTTTGGACCTTGGGGACACTTCCCAAACCGGATCTTCCGCACCAAGCCATGCACTTTGGATGATGATTCTTCTTCGTCGTCTGACTCCGACTCCCAATCCGACACAACCTCAGGCTCTTCTCTGACATCATGCTCTGCCGACTATGTGTGTTCGCATATCAACTACTCGCCAGACAACATCGTTGTGAGTGATTACTTTGGCATAGTTGGCGTCGAATCGAAACGTGAAACGACTCGAACCGCGAAACGTCGCAATTGCGAAGTGAAATGACTACGTCACAAAAATGGGCACCCCGTGACGTAGGGGGGTGTGGGGAAGGAAGTAGTATTGGGGCTCTGCTACTTCTGACCGAGGGAGTAACACCCCTCCTCCTTAACCATAGTAGAAGGGTGAGACTTCCCCACCACGCTTTACACGTTGAGCCGGGGCCGTAGTCCTTAGGCGGCTCTTTACGCACGTAGACTTCGTCGCTAAAAGGCACGATTCATGGCAATGTTAACATCCGTTTTTTGCACCCAAAAAAAGCATATCATTTTTTCGGCCAACTACACGTGTATTTTCATCGTGGGATACAACAACCTCGCCTTTTGTTGCTTCCAGAGGTGCACATATACACCCCCTATTCCGGGCTGAAAATTGTATCATTTCAAATTTTTGGGCACTGCAGTGCCCAAAAATTTTAAATGGCTTTTTTCATGGGTTCATGGGTTCATGGGTTCATGGGTTCTCCGGTACACCTCTGTAGTCATCTCCACAGGTGATGTCCTACTGCAGCAGCAGGCATCAAAACTTGGCATACCGGTCATCAATGGGTCATCGCACGGCAGTGTTATACTCGGAGGGCCACGTACAATGTACCTTGCCCAATCACTTCCATTCCTGTCCAAATGTGCACTTGAAAATGGACTTCCACTACTTTTGGGCACTGTAGTGCCCAAAAAATTTAAAACTCCGCATTTCACTCCTGTTGGTTCCCATGGCGTAACACTTGACGAAGGACGTATGACTCATCGGACGTTGGTACTCATCCTCTGCTCATTGGAAATATATTGCCGGTTGTCTGACTGCCACCTTGGAGTGTACCCAGGCTTTGGAACGTTGCACGTCCATTGGGGGATACATTGTTTGGATCTTCGCTAGCTGCTTTTGAACTATGACGCATCAGGTTTGTTTTGTGATGGTGCCTCTGTTTTCTTTGTCCCTTTACCTTTGCCGCCTGCAAACAGGACTTTTGTCCATGGATGCGGCTCCCTTCCGGCAGTTCCTTAGTTCGAAGGTATATGCTTCAAAGGAGGATCTATCTGAGGCTGTGGGTAGGGATAAGGGTGCCGATGAGTTTTGTACGTGGGTGTTAGATCTCCGGTTCGAGTGGAGAAGTAGGCGGTCCGTTGGCGAATACATCCAACAAAGGGACATGCGTACCGTTAATTGTCTGCCGGACCCTTGGTTCCGTGTTGCTGAGCAAGAGTTTTTTAAGATATGGTCTGTTCTACACAAGAGGTGTCGTCCACGTGCCAAGAGGGCGATAGGTGTCCAACCCAAGAGTCGTGTGCAACGTAGGTGTTTGGCTCACATGGGTCAATGTTCTTACAATGTACCCTCCTTTATTGTTCAAGGAGCAACTGCGTGCACCAGTCTTTGGCAGACCTTGGAAGGTAAACCCGCTGTCCTATGGTTCGATAATTTTTATAGGCGTAACTTCCGGCCTGTGCCTGGTAATGAGAACCGGTCCCTCAATTGTACAGCCGGTGCTATCATACTCTTGAAACGACCTGTTGACGTTATGCCGTCTTTTCCTAGTCTCTCGGTTTTGCGGCAGAGGATTGGGTACACTGCAGACTTGTTGGTGCAGAGCCATAAAAACTTCATTGATGGCTTGCAAGGGTTGATGGACGACCCCATCCGCCTTCAATATGTTCGTTGTCCCTTGGACATACGACGGGCTAATGTTACCAACCCAGCTTGGACCCCCCTTTTTCTCACAGATCTAACTGTGTCCGCCACTCCTGACCTTGTCTCTATTATTCACGGTCTCCAGGAGGTGCAGCAGCACACACAACACCGTCTTCCACTGTTGGTCGACGAAAACATACACTACCACGTCCTTAAGCTTGTTTTTCGCATCAGCTATGCTTGGTACAACGTGCCCCTGTTCATTACACGTACCCCAGTAGTGTATGGCACATGGCACCCATATAAATATTGTGCAACCCTGTGCTACAGAAGATTCTTCCCTTTATTTACCTATTTCTCCTATGGTTCACTCAATTTGGGCACTGCAGTGCCCAACTTTCCGAAACTCATCTATATGGAGCGTATGATTCTGGTGCTCTTGCACTTGGCCCATAAGTGGCGCCAACCTTTGGAACAGAAGTTACAGACTCTAAAGGGTTTGCACCGACCGGGTAACGCTAATCACAACACACTTCTTACACAGGTGCAAGGGTTGGTAACTCTGCTATATGGTTACATTCCGGCCTTGTTTATCATTGGGTCGCAAGTGAGGGATTGTCATTGGTCTCCACAGGGAGAGCAGCACGCTGCAGGGCCATTGCTGAGCCGTTGCCTACACGTCCTTGTGAGGCTCACCTTAGGTTATGAGGACAAGGTCGAATATGTGCGCACCATTGTTGTTGCTAGGTTGTTGTGGTCCCAGTGGTTTGCCCGCTTACCTGGGGTGGCACACAGTGAGGAACCGTGTGAGGCCCTGTTGAGCCGCGTTGTGCACTTAATGGCACAACACCCTGGGAACTGTATGTTGCAACAGGTGCATGACCTGTTTCTACTCACTCCCGTTGCTGGCCAGACCCCAAAGGACCTGCAGTACGTTAATGTTCCAAAGGGACTGCCACAACTGGTTGATCGTCACTTCACCAGATTGATGCAGCGTTTTGATGTTGGTATTATACCCCCCCTGGTCTGGTTCAGTCAGAAGTCGAGTATCGTGCAAGACAGGTGGGATCCTGCCAAGATGGATTTTCCTTGTTCACTAGATACGGTGCTCACTGCAGAGCATTACCGAGATCTATGTGCCAAGACATTGCAAACACTTGTTAAGCCTGTTAAAGTTGATGCTGAGGTGATGACAGAGCTGGGTAGACACGTGCCACAACGTCCTCCAGGTGATATGGACACAACAGTAGCACAGGCATAGGACATGTTACGCGCATGTAATACACCAGACCGGTACAAGCGACGCCGGCCAGCACGCGCTTTTGCGCGAAGGGACCCCGCCCGGATACCCGCCCCCCCCAAGGCTGATGGCGACAGTGACAGTGATGAGGACCCCCCCCCCCCTGGTGGGGCAGGCGGAGGTCCAGACTTGAGGGCTGCTGATTTTGTGGGTGATGATGGATGTGACCCGGACCCCCCCCCCCTCTAGAAGCAGTGTCCGTCCACAGTGATGATTCGGATGCCCCCGTGGCTGTCCTTTCCAAGCTGAATGAGTTTGACCCTCGATTTTTACCAGGTGCATCCGACTGTGATGCTAACTCTGCCATCTGTGTTCAATCGTCGAGCGCTGCCAGTAGTCATCAACATTAGAAGCGTGTAAATCAACAATTTGCAGCCCTGTGGCCTTTTGTAGTGTGCCGTGTGACCCTTTGCTAGCCCCTTTGCTAAGCTATGCCTTCGGATACCGAACTGCCGGAAGGGGGTGAGCAGCAGACCGCATCGCAAGCCGTTCACACAGCAGAGAAGACACGGGCACATTCGGGGCAGGCTCCAGTGAAGCGGACGGTGATAGAGCGGGTAACGGAAACATTCCGGACAGCGTGGATCAGGAAAGAACTGGTCAAGATACAGCTGACCAAGATAAAATTTGACACCGACCTCACGCGTGGGCAGACTAGAGAGAGGGACGAGGACTCAGTACTATCGCGGATGGCAAGCCTGAGGACAAATCCACCATGCCGACGTATCTCAAACATTCTCATATGGCGAAACGAAGGTACACTACCATCCTGTTTCACATATTGGCATTTTCACACATTCTTGTCGTTTGGGCACTGCAGTGCCCATCTCGCTGATATCTCGATTAATCTTACCTCTCTGTGGTGCATTGTTGTCTGAGCTGAAGTTCCCTACTGCTTGGGCGGGGCTCATATGCTGACGGCACTCCAAAGACTTCACCGAGAATACTGTGCGAACTCACGGGCGCTACCGGACTGGTTACAACACGTCTACTGCGAGGAGATCAAACACGAGTGTCCTGTTGACATCAGAGAGATTATTGGAGGCGATCACAACGCGGTACAACACTCAGTGACCAAGCTAAGTATGGGACATGTGGCCGCACGAATTTGGACCGAAGTGCAGAAGGGCAAAGCGAAAGAGATGTTACTGGTGGCTCTGCGGAAGTGTGGCCGGCTGGGTGAGAAAACATCCATGGTATGAGAGATGCACGATGAGACCACCGTTGTCAGTCCTTTGCGTACCTGTGGCCTGTCCAACACTGTATGCCTGCCAGGACTCAATGTGGAAGAATTGGAGACCGTTGGTTTCGTTGGTGCAGATATCTGGTGGCCGTGTGGCTGAGTTTATTGATACCTTCGAGAAGACTACCGGCGAAGGTACTGTGCCCTCTGAGTAGCCGTTTTCGTCGTCTTTTGGTGTTCATGGGAACTGCAGTGCCCAAATTCGATGCGACCCTAATTTTTGCACTGCAGTGCTCAACCCCTACACTTTGCGGCCGTTGACGGGTCTGCATGGCGACCAGATGGATGAAATACTGCTGTACATGGCTGGAGATGGGGCCAAGATCGTAGGCTTACATGCCAAGGCTAGACTGTTGAAGCGGGACCGCTTGTGGGAGATGCTTTACCTTCACCCGGCTAACACGCTCATCCATCCTTCTCGACGTATGTTTATGGGGCGGCAGGGTCTGGCGCGATCGCTGCTGACCCCCCCCACCCCCCGACACATGACGTAAGGCTGTTTGGATCCCAGTGGTACCAGTGGTCTCCTGTTCTAATAGTGAACATGCATGAAATGCAAAGAGTCCGCAAACTGCTTGCAAAGTCGCCGAGGGCAGCCAAATTGTCACTGGGGAAATGGACCTGGAGTGCCGAAAATCCGTTACCCAGCTGGGACACCATCCAGAAAGCACCGCTGTGGCAGGATGAGGAATGGGCTGACCTGAGGATTGCACTGGAGAGGCCTGTCAAGGAAACTGCAATGACAACGGCTGATGGGGAGAAATCAACAACTATCTACCTCAACAAGCCGCAGGATGGGAATGAAGCAACTGGAGCTCGGGCAGAGGCAATTGCGTTGGTTCCTGGCAAGGCTATTCCGTATACGATTGCATTGAGGGAGTACAAACTGGTATGCAACCATTAGGCATGTAAATGGGATCGATTTTGCATTGTTGGTCACTTTAGGCACTGCAGTGCCCATCTATAATGAAATGTGCTTTTGACAAAAGGTCTTCATTGAGTGTACGAAGGAACAAATGGACGATATCCATCCGCTGGTGTTGAAGGTTGCTGGCAAGCTGATACCTGTGGCTATTGGTGGAATGGCGGCCGACGTTAAGTTTCTGGTTAATCAGTTGCGCGACTCTGAGGAGTGTGGAGGGTGGCAGTATATTATGACCTCTTTTTTTGATCAGGCAGTCGGTCACCCGACCTATCGGTTCGAGGAGAGGACTATTTGCTTCTGTGTCCCAGACAAGTTTAGGGTGAAGGTCCCGAATATTTTCATTTGCGATCAAGGTGCATACGGCAGCACCATTGGTCTGGCAGCGGCTGGTTGGCTCCTGAGTGTGCTTGGTATTGTTCCCCGACGAGACAGACGGTCCGAGGATGAAGTGTGGCTCCTGAGTCTGACAGCGTCGGCTGTATTGCCAGCACAGCTTCTGTCCAGCCTTCCTGAGTCCCCCTGTCTGGCAGCTTGTTTCACTGGGCGGCACGGTTTGTTTAACGAGTTCTGTGAACAGCTAGCGGCGTATGTGCAGGAGATGGACTGTGTCTACTTGGTTAACTGGGACGCTTGGATGCCAAGGATTAGGGACTGTATGCCAGTTGTGGTGCAGAGGCCGGGGGACGGGGAGGATGAGGAGGGGGGGGATGATGTGGAGGAAGAGGAGGAGGAGGAGATCTTGCTGGTCGGAGGTGGTGATAGCAAGAAGATGAGCACACCCAGCAAGAAGAAGCCGTGCTCCGACGACAGTGGGGATGAGGATGATGGTCCCCCCAAAAAGCCAGCCAAAAAGGCCAAGGACAGTACCCCCCTCAATACGTTTCACGCCAAAGTGGGTCAGGCCAAGTGCAAGAAGGCTCCCCCGAAGAAGAAGTAGACTGCGTTGCGCGGTGATCACTGCCTGTGTCTATGTCAGCATTTGTTTTCGACTCGATTTGCACACTGTCGCGCGTCCTGTTCTACGCAGGTGTGAGACTGGTGCCCTTTTTCATGTTTTGGTAATTTTGGGCGCTGCAGTGCCCAAATTCATCCACTCGCCATTTTTTTACCCCTGCTGTGCCATTTCTTTTGCAGGCATTGTTGCCCTCATTTATTATTGCATTGGCTGCACTGGCGGCGCCTCCATTGCTTGTTGGCTGCACTAGTGGTGCATTGTTTCTCACGCTTCGCATACAATCACAGTGACTGGGTCAGCAGCAGCTACAACAAAAAACAAACCAGAGTTTTGCATGTGCTTGCCTGTCATCCTCCTTGCTTCATTTTTTAGGTTGCATTTTGCAGTGTGGTTTGAAATGCACCAGCGGATGAGATGTAAGAATTGGATTTTTCTTCGCATGGACACTGCAGTGCCCAAATTTGAAAGCAATACATGACTTTTGACTGGCACATGTAGTACCCCCTACACACAGTCATTTTGGATAAATCACAGGTTTTTCGGGGTGTTCCCTGCAGAGCACAATTGTGCAATTTTCCAAAGTGGTTTTTGAGCCCCCATTTTGGGGTGGTGCCCATTTGGGAACTGTGGCAATTTTGGGACGTGCGTACAGAGCCGCCTAAGTAGTCTTCACATTGATGCAGCAATGGTGTCAAAAGATCAACGTGTGCTATTTCTCAGTTATCTGGTTTGTTTCCGGAATAGTGTGCAATTAAACAGGTTTCTCAAACCTTGCGGCGCCCGCAGCGCACCTGCGGCGCGCAGAAAGCGTTCTCAAGGGCCTCCCTCCTATTGAAGTCCCACCACTGTCAGGGCATTTGCTCCGTTGCCATCGCAAATGAGCCCCCTTGCCCACCCCCCCTTCTTGCGAAAGTGATGGCGAGGCAGCAGGGTGACCAGAGGAATAGACTGTGGGGAGGGTAGGTAGGCACGGGCGATGGGAAACACGACAGGACCCCACTCCCCCTCTACCCACCTCTCGCACTCTTTGAACCCGCCCTCTTCACACCCAGCCCAAAGCGTGGACAACCAACCACCCCATCCATGAGGGGAGGATTCCCTCCTCAAAAGTCAAATACGTACTTACACTTGGTGGTACCAACCGGCATACTCACTTAGCATTGATGGCACATATCCCCTCCATCCCGCTATACACGTGCGCCTTTGCACCCGTCCAGCAGCCCGAGGAGCTCCCCCGGGACTCAAGTGTTGTGCCCCGCTGGCAGTGACTCTCTGTGTTGGGGTGTGCGCTCCATGGGCTGGTGCTATGCTTTCACGTCTCATGGGGCATGGGGGAGGGGAGGGCCAACTGCAGTGGCCAGGATATGAGTTCGCTGACCAATTATGCCCCTTGACTGCCCCCAGCTACACGTCCCCAGCTACATCCCAAACTACCAGCCCCCAAAGTACTCTACCCCCTCAAACATCACCTGGCGGCACCACCCATCTCCCCGCCCCCTCCCCCACCCCAATACTACACCTCATAACAGCACTCCCCAACTGTATCCCACAACTAGGCCTGTGGCCAGACAAGCTCAGTGTTTAGAGAGTGCTTTCTGCGCGCCGTAGGCGCCGCAGGGTTTGAGAAACCTGTTTCACTGCAGACTGTTCCGGAAACAAACCAGATAACCAAGAAATAGCACACGTTGATCTTTTGACACCATCGCCCCGTCAATGTGAAGACTACGGCCCCGGCTCAACGTGTCCGCGGGTTGACGATTGCATTTAACAAGTGTCCCCCGCTACTGGGGAGAAATCAATGGCTCCCAATGCTCAGCACAGGGACAAAATCAGAAATGGCCCGCGTGTGGGCATAGTGGCTACCTAACCCCTGCCCCCGGGTTGACACCCCGTAACATAACCCGTGCCTTCTCGAGGTCTCCATGGTAGGGAGAGATCAATATGGCTGCATAAAAGGGCCATAGTATATGGTAAACCCGGGCCCCATGCCCCCCGGGGAGCACAACAAGGTGGAATCTAAAAAGCTCCCCCAATTAGGCAGGTTTCCCAAGCTGCGCGCCGCAGGAAAAGCATTCTCTGAGATGTCGCCTTAGGGCCTCAGGGCACAGTTGGTGTGCACGCTCTTGCATTGTAGTTGAGGGGTGGCGGCGTGCTATGCAGTTGTGTGTGCAATTGCATCATGTGTTTTGGGGCTGTAGTTGAGGATTGCAAATAGCGTGTGTGGTTGCCGTGCTAAGTTGTAGGGGGGGGGGACAAATTGAGGGATGTGGTTGCGGTTATGGTGTGTGTGGGGGTTGTACCTTGGGATTGTATTTGCGGTGTGTGTGGGTGCGAGATGTTGCTGCAAGGTGTAGCTGGGCCAACGCCAACCAGCAGCTCCTGTTTTTGGCTACACCCCCTGGCCTCCAAATACTCCAACAACACCCCTTGGCTACACCCATCTTCTAAAAAGCCCATGGCCATATCTCGCAACGACACCTCAAACTGCAACCCTCAGCTGTGCCCTGTGACTACATCTCAGAATAGCTAGATCCCGCCAACCAAACACCCCAACTACACCAACCACACCACCACCACCCTCCAACTACATCCTTTGAACCCCCTTGACCCCACACTGCACCTTCTGCCCCTCAGCTACACCCGTGGGGTTGGATGGGCCTAAGTGGGCTTCCACCACTGGGACACGCTATGACAAGTGCCCCTCACGGAGATGGTGCTATCCACATGAGGCAAATGCGCCACTACCCACCAAGTGTGTAACAATGGTGGACAAAAAATGCACCCTTGACGCTTCAAATAATGGTCCAAATGAAATGACCTCCTGTACAACATGCAAACATGGTGGTATTGGTTTTCATAGTTAGGGAAAGATGTACCTTATTGGCACCCTCCCCAACCAATGCACAATCAGACATACAGTAGCTCACGGCATGCCACTGATACCCCCTTAGGCTCCATCCACTGCTGCCTCAGCACCTTTGGACCAGCCGTATTGCAACCACTGCTCCTGATCCTTGCCCTGTTCCCAGTGTGGCATTTCCACTTGTAGCCATAGCCCAGTAACATGGCAGCCGGGTGCCGCCACCACCATAGCTCCCATCCCGCAGCCGCCCCTGCTGAACCCGGTGCACCTTATGACTACCCCTAGTGCCACACAATGCCCCAAAGCTAGTCCCAGGCCCGCTCTCCCCCCTCTCCCCAACTGCCCCCACACTCCAACTGCATGCAGACACCGTTGTGGGGAGACGCTGGACGTCCGCCCGTGGAGACTGATACAGAGAGAAGCCGTGGCTAGCTCAGATCCTTCTTTGTGCCACGTGGCCTGAGGCCCCTGGTGTTGACGAGATGACACGTAGCCACGGGTCTGGTGATGTACAGAACCAGAACTAGCCCCACATTCCTAGTGCGCTGCACAGCTACTCCCGGTGCACCATGTGCCATGACTACCTTATGCCCCCTGAGCACCCCACACCTCCTCTTGGCACCCTATCAGTGCCAACGCCAACTCCCAGCGCCCCTTCTGTGGCCCACTACTATCTCTGGTGCCCCTTGTGTGCCTGTTGACACACCCAGCGCCTCTTGTATGCCCCACAGCATTGTGTGTTGACATTGCACTCTGACCCTCTTCTCCGCAACCTTCCCCTTGCCCCCTACCCCCCCGTCCACACGACCCCCATCCATATTCCTCCCTCCCAACCACCTCCAACCCCCTAGTGGTTGCATTGCTGCTTGTGTTAACTGTTTTTTTTTTTTGGGTTGTGGTGATGCTTAGTTGAAAACGTGGGAAACAAATGAGTGTAAATTATGGGTCTACCTAGGTTGTTGCTCGAGTTGAAAATCTGACACCCTCAGACATTTAGGCATTGCACCGTGTCCGGGTGAGCACCATCAGTCATGATAACCAAGGATTGTTTCTAGCTTATGTGTTGAGATGGCAAGTAGTGTCTCCTTTTGCAGATCGCTCCGTGTAGATACACCCAAGCAGGTGCACAAATGGCACACTCGGACCACCAAATCGGCCACCACTTGGCACCACAGTGACCACCATTGCAATGATAGCCCATTTGCAACACTTCATGGTAAAATTATTATGGGAAGACAAGGGCTTCAATTTGATTTAGAGAGCTCAGCATGATGGTCGAAGGCTTTCAAGATGATCAGCCTGAAATCTAGGTGGAAAGTGTGTTTCCCTTATTTTTTTTTTTTTGCGATTGCCACACGTCAGTGATCAGTTTGCCCATTGCAACATGCTCGTCAGCGCCAATTGTAATGAGCTGTCAAATTGCATTCACCAGATTCTAATTCTGACCGTCCCACGCTAGGGATTCTGCATCCCTGAAAGCCATTGATGATGACCAGGAATGTGTCATCCCTGGCATGAAGTCCCCCCTCACTCTTACCTGTAAGGTAAGGGGAGGGTGGATTGCCAGTGGATTCAACAGGTCTCGTCTTTGCTCTCGTTGAAAATCGTGAATCACATAACCAAAACTTCTGACATCTACAAGCTGACATCTTCCAACTAACACCGCTGTTTCACACCACTAAACTGACGACAGAGTGTTCTTGCAGGATTGAACCGTGATTTAAAAGGCGGAGTTGTGATCATGGCTACATGCCAATCGATTCAAGTCATGCAGGTATCTTTTCGTCATTTAGACGACAATCCTTAAAATCTTGGAAGTAAGGGGGAGCCCTTGCACTGCGCGCGCACTGCACGCGCACTGTGCACTACTTTTTAGACCCAGTTCCCCCTGAAGAGTCCCCAAGCACACCCCTTCCAAACGCCCTTATATCACCCCTGCCTTAGGAGCATGTCCCAGTGTAGACCCTGGGAGATCTCCTTCAGTGGGGGCGGGAGGTGGTCCATCTTCCACGAATGGGGGTGGGAGGATGGACCCGGGGGTGCTGGGTATGGCTGTCTAGCATAGCCCCGCTGCCGTCTAGCATAGCCCCGCTGCCAATCGTCTCGGGATGACGGCATGGTACGTCTTGGCTAGCATGAAGGATCCTTGGCGTTGATCAAGCCCGTGAGGTCACCTTCAATTATAGTACTTGAATGTGATAAGGCACTTGGAGAGGATGCTGGACTGTCCCTCGGCCTTGATCATGATCTTGAGGTCCGACATCAGCCGTGCCTGCCCGGGGTCCCCACGATAGGGGGTTAACAACAAGGATACATCACCTCTGCCTTCTTGAGGCCCCATGGTGGGGAGAAATCAACCTAGGAAAGAGTGGATGTGGTGGAAATGAGCAAAAAAAAGTGAAAAAAAATGGAAATGGGTGAAACTCGGTGAGGGCGAAATGAAGGATCGAATACACACACTAGGCACAAAGTAAATGGATTGTCCTTTGGGTAGGTGAACAGGACACTAGTTTGGCATATATCCCTTCGCCCGCTACTCACCACCCCTTGCTCTCACTTGACCACAGCTGATGTGGCGATCTAAGCACCGTGACCGCACTTCACTGACCTTGAACATGAATGCACATGGGTGTAAACGGAACCCTGCGGGCCCTGTATTGAGGCATCGCAGTTGCGTGTTGTTGATATGTTTCCGTTCTGCTGTGGTGCAGAGATGAGCTGTGTAACCCGCTGTGCCCTGAAGCCACTTCTTCACTTCGTTTGCCACATAATCTGGTACAAGACACATGGCAGTGCTTTGAGCTAGAACACCCCTCACCCTCCAGTTGTACCCATATCCATATCCCTTGGCCCTGAACGTACACTCTTGCAAGGTGGAGCACGTACCGGATGAGCGCTTTCCTCACGAGCTGGAGCACGAGTTGAAGGAGTTGCCATACACGAAATATGCGCTTACGAGGGTCCTTCCGCCCGTCTTCAATATATGGACATTCTCCTTTGACCGCACGCCACGCTACCGCGTTGGAGGCTATTTCAAGGGCCGGTTCCTGATTGGGTTAGAGGACGACGCTGTACAGGCAGGCAACGTGAAGAGCATCCAGCAGCTGGAGCAGGAGGAGATGCAGCGAATGCGCGAGACGTTCATCTCCACATCAGTAGTCGTCCGTGTCTATGTATACAGGTATGCATCATTATCCTCATTGTCAGCATCAGCATCATCATCATCATCATCATCATCATCATCATCATCATCATCATCATCATCATCATCATCATCATCATCATCATCATCATCATCATCATCATCATCATCATCATCATCATCATCATCATCATCATCATCATCATCATCATCATCATCATCATCATCATCATCATCATCATCATCATCATCATCATCATCATCATCATCATCATCATCATCATCATCATCATCATCATCATCATCATCATCATCATCATCATCATCATCATCATCATCATCATCATCATCATCATCATCATCATCATCATCATCATCATCATCATCATCATCATCATCATCATCATCACCACCACCACCACCACCACCACCACCACCACCACCACCACCACCACCACCACCACCACCACCACCACCACCATCATCATCATCATCATCATCATCATCATCATCATCATCATCATCATCATCATCATCATCATCATCATCATCATCATCATCATCATCATCATCATCATCATCATCATCATCATCATCATCATCATCATCATCATCATCATCATCATCATCATCATCATCATCATCATCATCATCATCACCATCACCATCACCATCACCATCACCATCACCATCACCATCACCATCAGCATCAGCATCAGCATCAGCATCAGCATCAGCATCAGCGTTTCGGGCTGTTGGAGTGGAGAATTAGGCCCAAACAGAGGACTTGTACATTTATTTTCTGTGTGAGATTGCGGTTTCCCTGGAAGTAGCCGAGGGATGGTCAAGGGGAACTGGTGGGTCTTTGTGGGCACTGCTTGTGCTTTGTGCTGGAACGTGGAGGGTCTCGTCCTGTGGAGCTCTCTTTCGTGCCGGTTCTGGGACAAGGAGAGACCCTCCACCCAATGGGCTGACCTCCCGTGTCAGTGGGAGCTAGTGTCCGTGTCAGTGGGAGGCTGGGGCGCAGGGCAACCCACTGACTCCTCACTCGACTCCTTTGCATTCGTGTCTTGGACCTGAACGGGCTGCCGCCCCCCGTCAGTTAGGGCCCCCTTGAAGCCACTCCCTCCTCCCACAACTGGGTGCCCGACGGTGCTTCCCTTTGGGCCATTTGCAGGCGCGGATGCCCCCCCCCCCCCAAAAAAAAACCCTGTGTGAAGCACCACAGCAATGAAGAGCCGGCACCAAGGATGTGGTAGACTGGCGAAGGAATCAGATTTTATAGTGGGACCAAATAAAACTTGTAAAGGAAGAGATGGTATGAGGCATTTTTGGTACACACACTTTTGGGTCCCGGACCCCCCCCCAAAAAAAATTTGATGGCACTGATGGTTGCTGGACGGGCGGCCAGAGAATGTACACTAGGCGATGAAGGCCATGGGGAGCAGGCACGCTTGGTGTCTGCTGTGGACATTGCGACCTGACCGTATATAGCCGCAGCGTGTGCAGTGCGGAGATTTGGCTGTTTTGCATGACCAAATTTCTGGTACTATTGAGGGGTTTGTTTGCAAATGTATGGTGCTCCCTTTCAAACATCTCAACATGCCCCCTCTGCTTGATCATGCAAGGTTTGTTGGAAGGACAATGGGTTTGCTCTCGTTCAGGGCCATTTTGGGAGAGGTTAAGAATCCGGCCGGTACGGGTGTACTCGCCGCAAAAGTAGTGCGCGGCGCAGATACTCCCCCATTGATGCCATCCTCTCTTCCCGTCCCTGTGTGCTCGGCACCCCCCACGTGCCCCCGCCGCTCGCAGGGGCTACTACCTGATCCCCCCGGGGTCCTCCACCCCCAACCCGATCCTGAAGCTGCGGGAGAACCAGTACACGATGGACAAGGCTAAGAACTACCCCGCCGAGGGCATCAAGACGTACCCTGTCATCTCGAATACCCTCACGCCCGTGTGGCGGCACACGTTCACGGACATCCGGATGGAGATCCCCGGGCCCTCCACCCTGTACCTGTACGTGTTCGACCGCCAGCCCGGCTTGTTCTGGGGATGGAATGAGACCCTGATCGGGTACACCACGATCGACGTGGAGGACCGCTTCTACTGCCGCAGCCAGCAGCACCGCGACTGGAACAAGATCCACAAGCCGCAGCAGAAGGACGCCACCCACAAGGAGTCCATCATGCCCACGGAGGAGCGCACGCTGTACTCGGACACCTCCAAGGGCCCGCAGGGGAAGGTGGAGATGTTCCTGCACATCCACATCCCGAAGCCGCGGAAGAAGGTCTGCGGGGCCAGTGCTGCTTCGGGTGCTCGGGCGCGTCGTGGGGGGGGGGGGGGTTGCCGCGGTGCGACGTCTGACGTCGTTCGCCCCCGAGTTGACTGCCGCTCAATGCACTTGAATGTCATTTGCAGGAGTGCTGTGCCCCAGGGCGTTTTTTAGTGGACATTGTTTTCCCTCTGTTTTTCAATCTAAACAACGGTGACCTTCAACTGCCGTCGGTTAGCCTCCAACCGTCGTTGGGTACCCCCCCAAAAATGAGGACTGGTTCTTGACTTTCGCACGACCGGTGGCGGTCTGGGTGGCAGTTCCTACTTTTGGGGGATGCTGGCAATGGCGATGGTGTTCCCCATTTTTCGCCTGTTGCGTGCCAGGCGAATGGGGCATACGACGGAAGGATGAACACTGTGTGTATGATCCAAAGCACATCCCTCTGTGTGTGGGCCTGGCTTTCAGCCGTAACTGCCCTACGCTTTGACCCTTTTACCACAAAGCGCTTCATACAACCCGATGGTGGGTGCGGCGGGTTCATGGGTCCCCTTTGGACGTGGTCAGCCTCAGGGGGCTAACCCTCAGGACGTGCCCCCGTTCCGCTGCCAACCCACCATCTTGGCCCCTTGGGAGCCCCCCCCGGCCAAGGATGGAATAGAACGGCTGACAACCACAGGAGGAGGGGGGCGCCCCCCCTGGACCCCCTCACTCAGGGTTCATAGTGGGAAAAAATGAAACATTTGTGCATAGCAGGGCCCTCTAAGGGCCCCCTCCTCAATTGACGCCCCCCCCCCCAAAATCCAACCCCCAAAAAAAATCCAACGAGGGGGCAGGGGTGTGGGGCACTGAGAGGAGGGGGGGGGGGGGCTGAAGGGGGGCGCCGTAAAGGTTGAGCAAGTGTAACAGTTGGTACTTCCAGGTCTGCACGGGTCTGCTGAGTTGGTTGAGTCCATTCCTAGGAGCTTTCCAAGCACGCGGAATTTGAATAAGTCGTTGACGTTGCGTGTCCCAAGCCACTGGGAAGGGCATTTTCACTGCATTGGTCTGCAGTAAGAACCCCTCCAATGCGGTAGCCAAGGAGTGGGAGGAGCCCAGGAAGGTGCGAGAGAGAGAGACAGAGAGAGAGAGAGAGAGAGAGAGAGAGACAGAGAGAGAGAGAGAGACAGAGAGAGGGAGAGGGAGAGGGAGAGGGGGAGGGAGAGGGAGAGGGACAGGGAGAGAGAGGGAGAGGGAGAGGGGGAGGGAGAGGGAGAGGGAGAGGGAAAGGGGGTGCACGAGCGGGAGGAGCTCGAGAGGAGCGGGAGAGCGGGAGAGCGGGAGAGCGGGAGAGCGCGAGAGCGTGAGCAGGCGAGAGCGGGAGAGCGAGAGAGCCAGAGAGAGAGAGAGAGAGAGAGAGAGAGAGAGAGAGAGAGAGAGAGAGAGAGAGAGAGACAGAGAGAGAGGAGCCCCACCCCGGACCCAGATTTTGCAGTGGGACAAATGGAATTTGCTGCAGGAAAAAGGATTTGGGCCGTTTGTGGTACACAACTTTTTGGATTCTCAACCCCCTTCCCCCTTCCCTCCTCTCTTCCAATGCATCCTGGGTTGAAGCCCGAGCCACACTGATACTCGACTGCTGACCCCGGTGGCACCCCCCCTCCACGTTCCTTTTGGGAGTCGGGACCTGAGAGGGTCGGACGTGCTGCACTGCACGCAGCAGTGCCTCTGCAGTGGGTTGTGCAGCTTCTCAACTGGACAACACAACAACAAATGAGCACTGGGTCCGTCTGCTGTCGAGCCAGTGTTTGGGAACAGGGCCGTCAGCGCTGCAAAGGGTCTGCGGTCTGGCAATTGACGGCGGTTGTGAGTGAACGGACAGCGGTTGTGAGGCAACCGATGGCTGAACGTCAGCATACGGGAGCGACCGCCAAAGTGAAACAACCCTCTGGCGTGCCCACGAAGAAAACCCCCTGGATAGTCAATGCTCTGACCCGCCATAGGCGCGGCCACTGAGAAACGCCCCTTGGTAGTCAGTGCTCTGAGAGCGTGCCATAGGCGTGCCCACTAAGAAACGCCCCTGGGTAGTCAGTGCCTTGAATTCGTGCCATAGGACTCTCCTGCCCCTCAACCCGGACCAGTGGTGGTCTTCAGATTGTTCAGGTGTGTGTCGCTGTGTAGTGTCCACTTGCTGAACCGCTTGCAGGATGACAATCCCGCTGCGGCAGGCCCGAAAAAACCCACGGACGAGGATGCCCTGACTATGTTCCCCTGCTCCCGCCGGTTTCTTCCCATCAACATCAAAGGGCCTGGGCCAATGGACTTTTTCCTGCGGACGGTGATCTACGATGTGAAGGAATGTAAGTTCCCCCCAGGTCAGGAGCCAAGCAAGGACAAGGAAGTGGGCTGTGCCTGCTGTTCCGCCCCATCGGTGAATATTCAGGTAATGTTGCTGGTGTCCCTCACACCTGTGGGTTGTTGGCCAAGCTGCAGCAGAACTGTTGCCTGTGGGAGGGATGGAGGGAGGAAGGGGGGAGGGCAAATTTGGACTTGAATTGGCCGATCTGAAGGTTCACAGTCCACCTCTCAGGTGCACGATGGCGATGGCGTCCCCAATGACGCTGCATATCAGCCGGCCATGCCATATGAGATGCACTCCCAGGGCCCTTGACGGTCGGGGGAACGCTCACAGCATGCACATTGCATACACAGGATACATGTAGCGGAGTGCTTGCAGGGGAGGTAGGGCGGGAATCATGGAGGGAGGGAGGGAGGGTGTGTGGCACGGGGGGGTCGCCGGGTCCGGGTCCTTTATGCCGCCCCCCCCCCCCCCCCCGAAGTGCCGGAGTGCCGGACCATCGGCGCTGAAGGCGCCCTAAGGCAAATTTGCTTGATCTAGTAGAGGGTAAAAAAATGGTTTCACCCCATGTGTCCATACTCAAAATACTCAAGTTTTTTCAGGAGAACCCAATGATGGATGAAAACCAATTTGGACCAAATATCAATACCACCCCTGTGTAGAGGTATGCCAGAGGTGGCCCATACGCAGTGCCTCTGCAACTGAAAGGTCATGGGCCATGTGGGGGCAATTTGCAGGACCCTTGGTAGGGTCAGGGACAAAATGGAAAATTTTTTGTTTGTTCTTTTTTTTGTGCTTTGATGTTGTCCCCTTTGTTGGGGACCCCTGAGAATGCAGGGATTATGTAGCATTTCCGCCCACTTGTGGGCCCGGAGAAGGCAGGGGTTAGGCAACCAATTCTGATTCTGTCCCTCTTTGTTTGGGGACCCCCAAGAATGTAGCATTTGCAGTGACGGGACGCTCTTCTTGAGGCCACACAAAAAAGAGCCCGTCCGACAAGTGATGTGTCCAGTGAAGAGGAGGGTTACTTTGATCGTCCCCTGGACCAGCACTATTAGGCCTCCTTCCTTTACCTCCTTCAACTCGACCACTTCCATCACCCATGTTTCGGGACCCCAAGGAGGAGCACGCCACGAAGGGCACGCGACACGTTCCTGCACATGATGCACCACTGGTGTATGTGCGCACGTTGTGGGCACGTAGTGCGTGGAGGGAACTTTTTTTTCTTGAAAAAGACGTAGTGCACGTGGTGCAGACCCCCCCCCCCCCACCCCGCGCTCCTCCAAAGGGTTTCGAAACATACATCAACTGTGCCTTGAAAACAGTATGGCTTAGCCTGGGTGGGGCTCCACTAGCAATAGTGGCCAGGAATTGACTCGGGGGTGCGATGCCCTTAAACAAAAGTACCACCTACCATCCCCCCCCCCCCCCTGTTGCAATATTTTTTGCCCCTACATCTGTACCTCAAAGTGATCGGCGCGATGAGGCGGCCATTTCAAGCCATATATGTAGGGGTCCGGAGCCCCCCCGCCCCCTCTAGCTGCCCCCCCCCCCCCCCAGACCCAACCTCCCCCCCCCCTGCCCTGAAAGTGGCACCGAAGCGGGAAGGAGTTGGCGTATGGCCCATTGTTCCAACCCCCCCGTGGTGTGTGGGAGGGAGGGAGGGTGGGTGGGAATGAGGGAGGGAGGGAGGGAGGGAGAGATTTAGCTTTAGGTTTAGCGTGGCCGTGCGATATTGACTCATCCATGGGGTGGCCTCACGCCTGGATGGTAGGCCGCTGTCAATCACTAGAGGAGGTCTGGCACCCGCAGGCCCCTCCACGCGATGTGGGTTGTGGGCAGCTGCTCGTGTGCCCCGCATCGCTGTCGCGTGGCCGCGTCGCTCGCACTGGGGCTGGGTCTCAGGGTTGGGTTTCTCCTTGTGGGGGAACCTGGCTCCTTGATGCTGAGAGCCTAGTGCCTCCCCACGCTGGGTCCCTCGTGGCGGGTCCACACGGAGGACGCCCTCCTGCTGGTGTCCCAGCTGCAGCCGCCTTGTCCCCTGGTCACTGGTGGGGTTTTGGAGGACGCCCTCCTTCTCCCACCGCCCTTTTGCTGTAGCCTTGGTTCTACACTTCTGCGGCACTCACTGTGCTGCAGTCTGCAGTCTGCTGCACACTGCAGCTGTACCCAAGTTCTGTTAGTATTGGGGCCATGCAGCCAAAGTGCAGTAGCCTTATAGCTGCACTGTCCATGCTGTAGTCGGTGCTGCAGTCACTGTAGCTTGCACCTGTGCCCCAGCATGACCGGTCGGCTGTTGCGGACCAGCCTCGCCGGTTGCTTCTTGGCCAGGCAGAGTTGGAGGACCACCGTGAGGAGTCTGCTGGGCACCCCCTCGGACAGCGCCTGCAGCACTTGGGCTAGAACTAGCAGGGTGTACCGTGAGAGCGAGCCCATCAACGGTCGGGGCAGCTCCTTGAGGGATGTTGCTGGCGAGCCTTTGCCCACTACCTGCACTAAGTCGTGATACGACGGCGGGGCACCCGCCACCGGCAGTTCCAGTGGCTGCGGTATCGCCCCCCGCATGCGGGACAAAGTCGGGTCGTCCACTGGGTCACTGGGGTCAGCGGGCACGACCAGCTGTGAGGGGTCAATGGGTAGGCTGGCGTGGCCGCAGTGCACCTCTTGGGCCGACAGGGACGTGACCTGACTCAAGAAATTGAGGTCTTGGGGGGCGCCCCCTGTTCCCCCTTCTTGGCAGGGTTGACTCCGACCATCAAACGTCCCTGCATGCTGACCCAAATTTGATAGGCCGCCATGGTAGCGCCCATCTCTTCCTCGCTGTTCTTAGGACTGCGTGAAGGATGTATGTTGCCCGCTACACTGACACACAAAAGGGGCATCATGTGTTGATCGTGCGTGTGCACCAACGCCGTTGTCCACACAACTCTTGTGTTGGTACTTCGTCTTCTGTTTCCTTTGCCATTGTTTGTGCACATGGAGTGTGGGTACTTCTAAGGCTATTGCGAGTTTTGGTCAATACTTTGTCCATCCGCCGTGTATGTCGCTTCCCGAGTGTGATCTGCGTGACACCCGCATGCTCACGATCAGCAGGCGTATGCACCCATTGATCCTGGGACCTCGGGGTAACTGAGAAAGCGGGGAGGATGCAGTCTGCCGACTCTGCCCGTACGCAGGTGGTGATGGCAGCCAAGTGGAATTACCCGGAGGATGAGCAGGACCGGCACCCCGTGGAGATGACGGACGTGCACCACAAGTCCGACGACGGCAAGGGCATGTTCAACTGGCGTATGATCCACCCCGTCACGCTCCCGTGCAAGTTCCACTTCATCTCGCTGACGATTCAGGACGTCTTCTTCATCCCCGGATTCACGCCCGACTGCATCGCCGAGAATATCTTCAACATGAAGTCCTTCTTCGGGAAGGCGCACAAGGACCCCAAAAACGTTGCCCTTGCCCTGCTCTCCTTCCCAGACAACACGTCGCCCGCCCCCCTTCCTGTTCCCATCCACCTGACCACGGCCTCCGCACCCGGTGCTGCGTCGTCCACATCCGATGTGGTTGACAGCTGCAAACTACACGGACCGTCCGTGACGCCTGCACAGGGCCGGCAGGGGAATGTGGGGGGGCACAACATGGCAGAGCGTACCACAGCACGGCACAGCACTGCACAGCACATACTATGGGCCGGTGGGTGCAGTGGTGCGTCCTAACGTGCCATGTGGCGGTCCCCCTGTCGTGGCGGTGGTTGTTGCGCAGCGCTGACGGATGGCGATTGGGGAGTGAGCCACGGCCTGACGGCAGATTAAGGGTGACCCATGGCGGTGACCCGCACGGCTAGAGAGTGACCAGGGGCGGCCGGGTGACCAACAACGAATGGAAGCGGATCGGGGGGGGGGGGGATGGATGGGAATTGGAGCGGTCCTGAAGCGCACTCTTAAATAAACAACTGGTGGCTTTGATGCCCCGCCGAGCACATCCCTCAGCCGATTGATCTTGGAGGGGCCCTCCAACTGCCGTCGCTCACCCTCCAACCTCCGTCTGTCACCCTCCAGCCGTCGGTCAACCTCCAACCGCCGTCCGTGACCCTTCAACCGCCTTCCGTCACCCTCCAACCGCCGTGGGTCACCCTCCAACCGCCGTGGGTCACCCTCCAAACGCCGTCGCTCAACCGCCGTGGGTTACCCTCCAAACGCTGTCGCTCACCCTCCGACTGCTGTCTGTCACTGCCCAACCGCCGTCCGTCACCCTCCAACCGCCGATGGTCACCCTCCAACCGCCATCTGTCACCCTCCAAACGCCATCGGTCACCCTCCAACTGCTGTGCATAACCCTCCAACTGCCGTCGCTAACACTCCGACCTCCGTCGCTCAGCCTCCAACCTCCGTCGGTCACTGTTCAACCGCCGTCGATCACCCTCCAGCCGCCGTCGCTTACCCTCCAGCCGCCGTCGCTTACCCTCCAACCTCCGTCGGTCACCCTCCCACTGACGCCTGTCACCGTCCAATCGCTGTCCGTCACTCTCCAACCGTCCGTCACTTTGCAACCGCTGTCGGTCACCCTCCAACCGCCGTCCGTCACCCTCCGATCGCCTTCCGTCACTGTCCAACCGCCGCTGGTCACCCTTCAAACGCTGTCCATCACCCTCTAACCGCCGTCGGTCGCCCTCCAACCGCCGTTGGTCACCCTCCAACTGCCGTCCGTCACCCTCCAACCCCTGTCAGTCACCCTCCAACCGCCGTGAATCACCCTCCAACCCCTATCGGTCACCCTTCAACGCCGGTCACTCACCCTTCAACGCCGGTCACTCACCCTCCAACCCCTGTCGCTCACTCTTCAACCGCTGTCTGTCACCCTTCAACCGCTGTTCATCACCCTCCAACCGCCATGGGTCACCCTCCAACCGTTGTCCGTCACCCTCCAACCGCCGTCGCTCAATCCTCAACCACCGTCCCTAACCCTCCAACCGCCGTGGGTCACCCTCCAACCTCCGTTGGTCACCCTATAATCCCTGTGGTTCACCCTCCAACCGCTGTCGCTCACCCTCCAACCGCCGTGGGTCACCCTCCAACCGCCGTGGGTCACCCTCCAACCGCCGCCGCTCAATCCGCAACCGCTGTCGCTAACCCTCCAACCGCCGTCCGTCACCCTCCAACCTCCGTCGGTCACCCTATAATCTCTCTGGTTCACCCTCCAACCGCTGTCTGTCACGCTACAACCGCTGTTCATCACCCTCCAACCGCCGTCGCTCACACTCCAACCGCTGTGGGTCACCATCCAACCGCCGTGGGTCACCCTCCAACCCCCTCCACCCGCCGTGGGTCACCCTCCAACCGGCGTCGGTCACCCTCCAACTGCCGCCGGTCACCCTCCAACCGCCGTCCGTCACCCTCCAACCCCTGTTGGTCACCCTCCAACGCCCGTCGTTCACCCTCCAACCGCTGTCTGTCACGCTACAACCGCTGTTCATCACCCTCCAACCGCCGTCACTCACCCTCCGACCGCCGTGGGTCACCCTCCAACGGCTGTCCCTCACCCTCCAACCGCCGTTGGTCACCCTCCAACCGCCATCGGTCACCCTCCAACCTCCGTCGCTCACCCTATCATCCCTGTCGGTCAGCCTCCAACGCCCGTCGCTCATCCTCCAACCCCTGTCACTCACCCTCCGACCGCTGTCTGTCACGCTACAACCGCTGTTCATCACCACCCTCCAACCGCCGTCCGTCACCCTCCAACCCCTGTCGGTCACCCCCCAACCTCTGTCCGTCACCCCACAATCCCAATCAGTCACCCTCCAACGCCCGTCGCTCACCCTCCAACCGCTGTCTGTCACGCTACAACTGCTGTTCATCATCCTCCAACCGCCGCCAGTCACCCTTCAACCGCCATCGCTCGCCCTCCAACCGCCGTCGGTCACCCTCCAACCGCCATTGGTCACCCTCCAGCCGCCGTCCTCCAACCACCGTCGGTTACTGTCCAACCGCCGGCTGCACAGTGCATGAGGTGCGGACATTCAGCCACTTGACCTCCTCTGAGGAGGGGCACATGACCCGGCATACAGTGACCAGTTGATGGGCCCAATGCTCCCTTCCCATTCGAATTTCACAACACTCAGGGGTACCACTGTCTGCGGGTCCATCCAGCGATGCCGAGCAAAAAACGGTCCAGCCCTTAAGACACAGTCCCAGATCCGGAGCAAGACAGCCTCTCATAGTCGCCAGGTGGATGGCTGCGATTCAGGGCAGTACAGCCCCTTATATTTATTGGTAGGACAGCCAGGGAAGCGGCAGGGGTGGCTCGTTATGGACGCTGCTGCTGCCCTCTAGGGATGAGGACAAGCACTGTTTACACCTCATCCCCACCTGCGGAGGGAAGTTCTGTGGAACGGGAGAGCACCCTGACAACATGCTACATACAGCATGAGCGGGCGGGAGGGCGGGACTGGGTCAGGGGGGCTGGTGGGTGGGTGGGTGGGAGGGGGTCAGAGGGTTGGTGCCACACTGGATGGGGGACTCCAGGTGACAAAACGGTGTCGTGCCCAGACGTGCCACTAGCGTCTGTCAGGAAAACTGGTTCTCAGTAGCGATTGGCCCGGTATCAAAGGCCACCCAGTAATACCTGCCCCCCGCACCACCAGAACTCAGTAGGAAGTGCTGCGTCCAGCGTGTGGCTCAGTAGGACCCTGCTCCATCTGATCATGTCTGAGCTGGCAGATGCTAGTGGCAAGTATGGTCGTGCCTCAATTTTGTTGCACTCTTCATGGAAAGCGATGGACCCGCAGAAGGGATAACACGACGGAGAGTTTGTGTGTTGCACCTTGCCGTTGGGCACGCACGCCGTTGGACTGATGTGTGTGTGTTGGGGGGGGGGTGGGCGGTTTCTTGGGCGCTCTGGCCCTATTTGCCATCTGTTGTGACCATATGTTGTTCACTCGGTCTTGCACGCATCCAGCCCCATCCCTATGTCATGCTGCTGTATGTGCGGGTTCCTTTTAACAACTCAGCACCACGGGGGAGGGGGGGGGGCACCACCAAGGAAGTATTAGAAGCCGTACACCATAGCAGGAGGGGGTTACCCCCCTCTGGACCCCTCCCCAACTCCAGACTGAAATGACCATCGTGGGAAAAAACGAAATTTACAAGAGGGAAAATCTGGATCGGCCATTTTTGGTACCCAATCTTTTGGGTCTCAGACCCTCCTGCCCCCTCCTCTAGTGCTTCCCTGGGCACCCCCCCCCCCCCTGGACCCCCCACCCCTTTGGAAGATCGGGCCATTTTTTCTTCCGGGCCTTTGGCCAATGAAAAAATTACTTTGGCGCCTTTGGTGCCAGTTAGTTAAATCGAAAATTTTTTTAGGCGCCTTTGGCGCCTCTAGAAGCTCAGCACCATTTGGGGGGGGGGGGGGGTTGGACCTGGACCCCCCCCCCCCCCATACAAGGAGCCCTGTGTATGTGTGTCTCCCTGCATGTAGGTCTTCACTATAATGAAGGGCAACAAAGGAAAGCGCAAGCCCAAGGAATGGCTCAATCTGACCCACCCCAAGACCGGCGAGGAGATCCGCTGCCAAGTCCTGTTGAACATGGACCTTGTGGCCATCGACCACGCCGCCCAAGGGGGCGAGGAGCAGCTCCGGGGGGAGGAGGCCTGGAGCGGGGGGGCGGACAAGCTGACCAAGCCCAAGCGCCCCCCCACCTCCTTCAATCCGTGGAACCCGATGGGGTGGGTCCGGTTCCTCATCTACAAGTACAAGTACAAAGTCTACTGCTGCTGCTGCTGCACCCTCCTCATCGCCATCCTCGTGCTGTTCTTGCGATTTTATGTGCTTGGCTGACTGCGAGACGGGGCCACTGCCACTGCAGGGCTATGCGTGTGCCCCTTCGAGCCCGCACGCAAATGTCCCTGTCCCTGGGCCCGCACGGGAGTGAATAATCCCTCGACGATAATTCCTGCACTGACCTTTGACCATTTTTGTGGCTGCAGATGTACACCGTGCGAGGTGCAACAGAATTGCGGTGCCTGAGGCGGGCTCTGGGGCAGCGGTTTGCACAGGCCCGTTTGCAATCAAAGAGTCACCTGCCCACAGTGGGGCCTGCTGTCTGCACCCAGCGCAGATTAGGGTGCTCACAACGGTTGCGGCGCTGTGCACGCACCAGCGGTTTTTGGTGGACATCTTTTTTTCATTTTGTTTTTGGTTCTCTTGAAAAAATTTGACCTCCAACTCCGCCGTCGGCTACTGTACCGCCATGGGTTCCCCTGCAAGCGTTGGGTACAGACCACGTGTTAGTGTGCGGCGGGAGGTTGGGCCGGCGTGTGCCGACGTCTGGCGGGGTGGTGGTTCCACGTGTGCCGACGTCTGGCGGACTGGCTGGTCCGCGTGCGCCGACGTCTGGCAAATGTGCAATGCAGTTTTTTTCTTCCCCTTGTGTATTTTTGAACACCTCACCGGCAGAAAACCCCCCCGGTGAGCCCGTGTGCTGCCGTGGCTGCGGGATAGGGTGCCAAGCCAGGTTGCGATGGCTGTCGCGATGGTGGACAATTGCCAAGGGTGCCTCAAAAAAAACACACAGCAACCACAGGCACAAAACGTTTTCCGCGAGGGCGCACGCTCTGATGCGGGGAGGGGGGGCTGTGCGTGGGCAAATTTTCTGAAAACAGACCGTGCATTTTAGTGTAATTTATCTGCTCTGCGATTGGTTATTTCCTTTATGTCCTGCACTTGCCTGTGTTCAGTTCGCTGCACTTCTTTTTGTGTCACACAGCTCAGAAATTTGTTACCTCTTGTCATGAGAAAGAAACCGGGCGGTGCGAACGTCGGATCACTGCACCTGGGCCGCATACCCAACTGTTCGGAGGTGCCCGACATTGACGTGTGCCGGCGTGTGCCGACGTCTGGCAGGGGGGTGGTTCCGCGTGTGCCGACGTGTGGCGGGAGGTTGCGCTCGCGTGCGCCGACGTGTGGTTTGCCGCACACTAACACAACGTCTGGTTGGGTACCCTCCAGCCGCCGTTGGTTGCCCTTCAAGTGCCATTCAATTGTGTCCCTAACTACTGAGCGGACGATGGGATGGTCCGAGTTTCTTTTTGTTTTCTTCAACAAGCGTTGTTCACCCGGTCTGTCTAATGGGCCGCTGGCTGGGGCTGGCTTGTCAGCCACTCCGAGGTAAGTTCATAGACAGTGAGTCACCTCAAACATGTTGCCGCCACCTGTGGACGCCTGGTTGGATGAAGGGTGTGCTGTGCGAGATGCTTCAGGCGCCAGCTTTTCGACCCAAGTAGGATTATTTGTGGTTCATGATGTTGAGGATGTAGTTGGCACATCCACGGCTTCCTGTTTGCGGAGACGACCGGCTTTGATGCTTTGTTGTGTTCCTGCAAGGGGCAACCCCCCCCCCCCTTGCATAGTAATCGCCCTTGCATAGTAAGCCGGGAGGGGGGGCAAGGGAACCGTCACCTTCTGTTTTGCAAATTTACTCAGAAGGTCGGATACTGAGCTTCTCCTGTGCGTTTGCTGGCTGGACAAGGTGGTATTATTAGTGCATTGCTGTGTACTTCAGATTTCTTGCATCCAAGGCACTCCACCGTACCCTGTATCATGCAGAACACTTCAGTGTTTCGCAATTTCAGCTATGGATGTTGATCATATTGACACGTACCCAGCTGGTGCTGTTGTCAAGTTCCAACCCTCTGGGGGCAGCATTGTGCCTGCCAAGATTGTGCTTGCCACAGGGGCTGGAGCCCACTGCCAAGCCCCCTGCCAAGGCTGCTCCCAAAGCTGCAAAACCTCGCGCCAAACCCTCAACCAAGAGTGCAGCCAAACCTGCCGCCCAGGTGGCAGCCACGTCTGCAGCTGGAGAGCGCATTCTTGTGGCCCCTGTTGAGAATGTGCAGCTCTTCAGAGTCAAATGCTCCCGCCAGGAAAAGTGGCAGACAGAGCCTTTTTCTGAGCGGAGCTGAACATGCATCCCAACAGGCAGTTCCTGGCTCATTTTGTGGTCCATATGCATTTGTGTCTGCATGACTTGTTTCGTGTCGCGCATCCTTTGCATAGTAATCGGGGGGGGGGGGACCGTCACTTGGGGTATGTTCCCTCGGGGGAGGATACCGTCGTGCGCAGGCGATTACTATGCAATGGGGGGAGGGGGTAAGATGGTTTGGCTAGGTTCGTGTCCAGCGAGAAATTGTGCAGGGTGCATTATGTATCAGCTTCAATCCAATCCAATCCACTTCACTTCACTTCACTTCCACTTCACTTCACTTCACTTCACTTCACTTCACTTCACTTCACTTCGCTTCGCTTCGCTTCACTTCACTTCGCTTCGCTTCGCTTCGCTTCACTTCACTTCACTTCACTTCAATGCACTCCAATGGTTTCAGGACACTGCACGGTGGGCTGCACGTCGGAAAGGCGGACTCAGTGCCCTGCTCATGCACCATCCAATACCTGATTCCCAGGTGAAGCACTGTCATATATCCTGCAATTCTGAGGCATCTTTGGACCTTCAGGATTGCATTCTTCTAGTGCACATATGTCGTGCAGCAAGCATTGCCGTGCAACCTGATGGGGGTTTGCATTGTTAAGTTTGGAGCACGACTGGACAAGTGGTCCCTTTCAGCGGGTGTGCGGCGAGCAGTGAGTTTGTCCCCAATGTGCTGGTATCCGTGAGCCATTCGCATACTTGCAGACATAGCGGCCGGTGCTGCGTCTGTGCCTATACCTACCGCCTCTGCCACCCCTACCGCCCCTGCCGTTTATGCATCCCCCACTGAACCCGCCCCGCCACCCTGGCCAAACCTGTACCAGTGTGACGGAGCTGTGTCGCCGCTGGTTGCACCCCGCAGGCGTTTCGTGGCTGAAGTCATGGTGTTGTGCCTCTGTTTATGGCGCCCCAGCGACCGCAGTTTGTGTTCTAATGGCCCCAGAAGGGGTGGTGTTCGTAACCTCTTGTGATGTCGCCCCGATTTCGATGCGTATTTCTCTGTGCCAAAAGTGGTCTGACCTCCCTTTGTCCGCAATAACGGCGGGTGTATGCGCTGCCAACGCCCGTCCTAACCCTGAACCCCCACCAAAAAAGTGCAAATGCCAGTTTTGGAACGAGCGCCCTGAGGCAACTCCGCGAGGTCATCGAATCGGCAGAAACGTCCAAACTTTCGTGTCAACAATAGCCCACTGGTCGGGACCCAGGAATGGGAGCCTATGCATGCAGCATCCGCAACCGACACCGATCTCCTGGCTCAGCTGAGCAGCCTCCGTTGGCTGGTCCATCCCTATGCTCTCTCTTCGCCCCCGGCGCTGCGGGCCCTTAAGCGAGCCTCTTTGCAGATGGCACAGAGTCCCAAACAGGCTATCGCCAGTCATGCTAGAGTGTGATGCGCAGCTTAAACCCTTAAGGGCTCTGCAACAGCGCAATGAGTGCCATAGTGCGGCTGGTCAGAGCAACAGCAGGTCTTGTTTCCGCAACTTTTGGACAGGGGAAGGGCAACCCCCCCGGGAGGCGCACGGGCCAGGCCCAGGGGATGGGCACGGGCGGGCAGCTCGTGAAGACACTTGAGCCACTGCCGGGGGTCTTTCCCTTGTGCCGTGTACACTAAGGGGGGGAGGGGGGCATGGGGAGGTGGCACGCAGGCCAGGCCTGCTCCTGCCTCTACGCTTACCCTGTGCGCACACCGGTCAGGGAACCCGGCGCTGAGGAAGTCACGGCGTAGGGCACCACCTGCGCGGGTGCCCCGAGGGGTCAAAAGGCGGCAGTCGGTCACAGAACGGCCGGGGAGCCCACGGCGCAAGCGACCCCAGCTGCAGCAAGGGGATGCGCGGTCACACACGGCCCTGGAGGCCCCAGACCGTCACGGGAGCCCAGCCGGAGCCCCCCTCCCCATGTCCAGGCATGCGCTCTCATACCTACAGCTCACAGGAGCTATCACTCCTGAGCGTGCGTCACGCATAGTGGTGGTAAGCACCCCAGAGGGGCAGCGCACCCCACTACCGACACGCAGCTCGGAGCAGCCTCCACACGAAAAGGGACGCGACATCCCCCCGGGGATAGCAAGGATGTTGCAGCAGATCCGGATGCCCCCGGCAAGGCCACAACCGCTACAGCCCCGAAGGGAACCACGGCCCAACGAGCGGACTTCACGCACCGCCGTCCTGCCCACCGGCCCTCCGATAGGGTTCAACGTAACTAGCACCCCGTCTCCGCGGGTGCTGAGCAGGCCAGGGCAGTTCTCGCCATCTCCGGCATGGTCGCCGGCGGTGACCTCCAGTTGGCACTCCGTGCGGCACGTGACCCCGGAGCATTGGTCGCCCGCATGCACACCAGGGGGGGGGTCTAACCGACAGCAGGATTCACCTCACCTGCCCCCTGTCCTGCTGGCGCCCCTATTTGAGAGCGCAATGTCTACACCGCGAAGGGACAGCACTCATAGTGCGTCTGATGAGGACGTGCAACAGTATGCCGTCCGGTGTTCTACCCCCCCCGATCTGCCCCCCACCCTGCTGGCGCCACTTTTTGAGAGCGTGATGTCTGCCTCGCGAGCGGGCAGCACTCATCGTGAGTGCGATGAGGACATGGGTCAGTATGAGGTCCAGTACTCTACCCCGCCCTCCGTGGGGGAGTGGCCCCCTAACCCCTTTACCTTTCCCTCTCTTCGCGGAGCACAGCGTCTCTGCACGGAATTGCCTGGCATGGCCCGACAGGGCCAGGGATGGGTTCGTGACCCCCATGCACGACACTCCACCATGCTGTACAGCATGCAGGAAGGTGCTCTGTCTTCCAACAGCGCGGAGGGGCTCATGAAGCATGGACGGGCCTCACGTGAGGCAACCTAAAGGACGGAGGGGGGAGCCTCTTGTCATACAGGGCGGCAGCTCTCCAGAAACCCGCGCGACTTGCCCCTTGGGTGAGTCTGGGGGCTGGAATGGGTAGAAGCCCCATGGACTATTGCTCCTTAATATGATTTCCTTCCTTACCCTGTGCGCACACAACCTAATGGGCTGACCTGTTTCCACAACTTTTGGAACTCTGGAATTTGGCGGTTCTTTTTTGTGGTGGTCTGTGAAGACCAAGGTTTTTCGGTGATTAGGGGCTGAGGGATGGTATTGTGGGGGGTGCTGATGCCCGCCACTTTTTGCTGCTGCCTTCAGTGCATGCCGTTGATGCACCTCCATAGAACATGGCCGTCTGCGTCCCGATGATGCATTGCTTTGCTGCTGGTGTCTTTTCATGGTGCGTGCACACATGCCCCCTGTCAGAACAACACGAGGTGTTTCTTCCGCAACTTTTGGAACTGTGGCATTGGCGGTGCCCTTTTCTGGTTGTCCATGAGGATCAAGTCTTTCCTGTCATTTGGGGCTGGGGGATGCTGATGAGTGTCCGCCACTTGTTGCCACATGTCTGGGTGTCAAGGTGTGCGGGTCGCCGTACATGGACTGGGCACTGGGTAACCCCCCCCCCCCCTGCGGAAGCACCGCCTTGTCTAAGCACTGGGACCTGGTGTGACCGTCGTTTTTCTGACCACAGTTTTAATGGTCAGAAACTTAGCGGAACATGATTCTGTGCCGATTGTAGAGGGAAACAGGGGTTGTGTCATGTCTGGGATGGGTCCTCCTGCTCATAAAAACATTATGCTTGGTACTGCAAACCACTGCCCTTGTCAGGACAACAGGAGGCGCTGTTCCTGTCATTTCCAGTGCTCCTACTGTTGTTCTTGCAAGGGGTGGGGTCCACTCTGGGGGAGGGTGTGCAAACAGCAGAATGGCTGGCATGTTCCCCGGTGGGATAGAGCACGGGCAGAGACCTCTGGGTGCCATTGACGGCACAAGTGGAAGAGTAGAGCAGAACAGAGCACGGGGGGGGGGGGCGGGTGAGAAATGTCCAAAAGGGCAATCAACAACCGTCCAGGGCCCCGTACGTCGATGAATGACGACACGTCGTCCGCGTGTGGGGCATGCCCCAGCAACTGCGTGTCGGGCATTGTCATGGAGGCCCAGGTGGTGTCTATTTTGTCTGTGGGACATGGGTGCGTGCGTTTTTGGGGGCGCACTGTGGCTGTGCGTGCGCTGTACGAAAAGTTGACTGTTTTTCACCACTGGTGGCCATGGGTCCCAGGGTCCTGCATTCTGCACCCTACAGCCCCTGCTGGTGAACCAGGGATTTTTTTTAAGTCTGATGCTTGCCACGGGTCCCAGCGTCCTGAAGTCTGCACCCCATGCTGTTTTGAATTGATCATGCGTGCTTCTGTAGGTGGGTGGTTTTCAGGGGTGTTCCCGGGATAAACAACGTAATAATTGGTGCCCGCGCTGTTCCCGCGCTGTGTGCGCGCTGTGCGAAAACGCCCCCTCTGCCGCGGGCCCAGAAGTGCCTGGACGGGGGCCCACAGCAGGAGCTGCCCCAAGCCCTCTGGTGAACAGCCTTGCTTTGTGGGGCTGCTGCAGGCTGCCTCACACGGATGGTGGCCGGCAACAATTCATGTCCCGCCTCTTATTTGTACCGATTACCTGGGCTCTCTCTGGCCCACAGACCGCCTTGCTGCTTTGATGCCTGACCCTTTTTCACAATTATCAGTCCTTAGCCACTACAGGGGATCGTGATTCCCCTGCCAACCATAAGTGCTTGCCATCTCCTGCAGCAGTCTTGATAGTCCAGGACTGTGATGTCCTTTGCTGCACACACTTTACAGTGGTGCTTTTTTTTTTTCCCAATGTGCCAGGACACCGCAATGTGAGCTCATGACAGATTCGACAATTTGTCGAGATTTCCAATGTTTTATTATATCCAACTTTTTATTATATCGATTTTTTTTACATCTGCAGTTTTGGACTCAACACTATGCACACTGGATGTGTGGTGACAGGTCTTTCTTGAATGCCGTGCTGTTCATCTTGTTCTGTGCATGCATTGCTGCCAAGTTGTTAGTTAGCACCAATGTTGGAGGTTGTCTGGATCCATGTGCCCTTTTGCAACTACACTTCTAATGAATGTAGTCCGTCCACCACTCGAATGGGTTACAGCCCAGTGACACACCATGGCGACACTCGACCTTGAAAAGTCGCCGAAGAGAGGGAGTTACGCGGTGTGCAAGAAGAAGGGCTGGAGCTGGGGAAGAGCTGCAGGATCTTCACTTCGCACTAAACGACATTTATATAGGGCCTCGTCTTGCTAATTTGGCGCTCAAAACATGGATGGTTTGATGAAAGGGAAGCATGCAGAAAAACAAATCGGCGCCGTTGGCGCCATGCCCCCGACCAAATTTGGGCCTTAGCACAGATGTCCTCTGAAGGGGGGCTAGTGATGCCCTTATTGTACACATTGGGGGGTTAAATGGTGCTGTTGTTGTACACAAGGGTGGGGTGGGGGGGTTTGTCATGCTCTCCTTGAACATAAGAAGTTGGGGGTAGTGATGCTGTTGTTGTGCACAAGTGTTGTGTCCAGCATTCTGCCCACTGGTCAAAGTGATCATTGCACATTGGGCCACCATGTCTGACACACTTGGCGACATGAACAGGCCTTTTCTAGTCCTTGCTCTCATGCTAGGTGGCAGAGTCCACTGACACAGGCAAAGAGCTGCTGGAATTCCTCACCTGACGGGGTACATGGCTGCACATTTGGCTGGTTGACCGACCATCTATCTGCCTTATTGTCTACTTGACTGGTTTTCTTGGACTCTGCAACGGCAGCTTCTCCGTGTGATGGGTCCCACGGCCACAACTCAGTAGATGCAAAGTCATTGACCATTCCAGGGTGACAGGGCCTGCGAATATGTGAGCGAGCACTCGCATGAAGCAACAAGGTGTAGAATGTTCTTCGCGTTTTGCGCATGCACAACTTTGCGCACACCTTCGTGACATGGTGTCTGGTAGGTGCTGAAGCTTTGCAGATTGATGGGTTGCATGAGGTGTGTGAGGTACGGGGGCAATAAGAACAAAGCAATGCCATTGCTGTCACAAAGGAGCCGTGCAGCGCAGCCATTGTGCGTGTTATGTTTGTCAAGAAACAATTCGACCCGGCCTGTAGGAGATGGTAGCGTCACCTCATGCACACTTGGTTCCTCATCATATGATTGTCATCTTGAATGAAAGCTTATGCCCCACGCGGATGCTGCTCCAAGGTTGCACACACGCCTCCAGAGGACAGAGAACGATGACGATTCTAGGCTGTGAGGATGCAAGAGACCTAGTTGCACCACGTTTTTGGTTGCTCCTTTGCGACACCATCCGTTGCAATGATTTGAAGGGGGCGGATGGCAAAATCTATGTGGAGGGCTTTGGCAATAGTTGGAATGACACACAGAATTTTCATTGCTCGGCGGTCCATGTCATTGCCCTCTGGCAAGGTGCATCTAGAGACAAGTGGTGGCTTTGTAGTTTCCCTTGTGTAATCTAATGCTGTCAGATTTGCATGAGACCTCTCATGGCAGTGAATTCAACACGAATGGACGTGCAAGGTCCATACGAAAGTTAGGCCACCCCGACTACCCTAGCTCAAGACAATTGCCCTCCCAGCTATCTTCCCTTCCCATAAGACATCAAGACATCATGCAAAAAGGAAAAGGCCACGAGTGGTTGGAGGAGGCAAGATGGTGTGATTGGACAATCGCATGGTTTCTAAGGTTTTGGATCCGAGGCACCGCCCTCCAATTAGCAATAATGCGGTTGTAGGTGGGGATATGACCTAATTTCGCATTTTTTCACTTTTGTTTTTGCTCATTTTCACCGCATGTTCTCCTTTCTAGGTGGAGTGGCCTTGTTACACATCTCTAGTAAGCATCTCCTTGCCTTTGTATACTAGCCCATGAGAATCACGTGATGTCTTGGGGGATGGACCCCAATGGAGCACGTTCAACTGGGAGGCCGCACTGATGGTCCCCACTGCGGCGGGGCGCCGGCCACTACGCACGTAAGCCGGCGGATCAGGGGAATATTATCACGTCTGGTTTGCAGGGATGCCAGAGGTGCTGAAGCACTTTCAGCAGGCAATATTTCATGTAGCTGACCCTATCTCGGGGGACGCGACACACTTCTTTTACACGTTGTTGCTGACGCTCCCTTCAATCAGGTAGTACTAATGAAGTGCCACGTGCCTTGTCACGGGCGCAACCTAGGGTGTCCTGACGACCACGGCATTGCTAACCAGGCACACGGGAACACGTTGTTGCTGACGCTCCCTTCAGTCAGGCAGTACATTTGCAGAGCCTCGTGTTGTGTCACGGGCGCAGCCCAGGGTGTCCTGACGCCAAGGGCAGATCTTGTCAGGTATACTAAAATGTAGTTATGGAAATTTTATCTCATATGGTATGCAGGAAGGCCAGCAGTGCTGAGGCACTCTTAAGCAGGCACCGTACCATGCATGTGACCCCGTTTGAGGGGATGCGACACTTCCTCACCACATGTAGTTGCTGACACTCCCCTCAACCAGCCAGCCCCAATGACAAGAGCCACGTGCCTTCCCATGGGCGCAGCCCAGGGTGTCTTGACGCCCAAGGTGGATATACATGTTAATCAAGCAGACGAGAGCATGATGAGACAAAAGCTGTTCAGGGCCCTGCCTTCCAGGGCCCTACCTGATGTTTGACTGTAGGCTTAGCAAGGGTACAGGGGGACAAGTAGGGGAAGCAGCAAGACGGACCAGGTCACAGACATAGCAGGCCACCACAGAGCCAGCAATTATGCACCCGTGACTGTACATACTGAACTCCAAGAACCTTCGGAACGCTGCAGTGGCTACGATCCCAGCTTTGAGGGGCTGAGGGGAGCGTTTGAAAACCTCGAATGAGACCAATGGAGCAAGGGGCCATCACATCGAATGTCCCAAAATTTGACGGACACATCACCGAGGGAATGCCATGCACGCAGTGCACACGCAGTGCGAAGTGTTGAATGTCAGCCAATACTCAGACCCTACTTTTGGCCCCTTTGGACACGTTTTTGGTTCCATACTGGTTTTTTTTTTAGCTTCCTATGCATTTGGGATGTGGCACATTTGAATTGTCACCCTTTGTTGCCCAATGTCAACCATTTTTACCCATTTTCCATCCCCCATATTGAACTCTCCCCACTATGGGGACCCTGAGAAGGCAGGGGTGATGTAGCCATACATAGCCCGCGGACCTTGAGGAGTTTGTGATACAGCCTTCATCCCCACCAAATCACTGACCTCGCTCGCCATCAACAAGTGTGTCGCGTCCACGCTCAGAATCACCACCACCCTCCCCTTCACCCTATTCGCGGTCCCCATCACCCAAGAGACCACGGACAACGCATTCCCCGCGCTCCGAGTCAAGGGACACCTCATCGCCGCCTCCAAGAGCGAAGCCACGGGCACCGAAACACTCGAAGCAAGCGGACTTTACAAGGCTGAGTGGTTTGTTCGTAGGGACATTGGAGTACCAAGTTGAAGGCAGTTTCGTCGTTCTCATGTGGGCTTTGCTGCTTCGCTGTGCAACTAGTCAGATGACACGTATTCTTGGGTGAGTATCCCGGCCTCTGCGTGCGCAGTATGCACGCAGTGCACACGCAGTGCGCACACAGTGCAACAACTTGGCCCTCATGTTGCTCTAACAAGGGCATTGTTTGGGTGCACCACTGGAAGACACAAGCCGGTGACCATTGCCATCGGTGGGGGGGGGGGGATGGCCGGGCCCGGTCCTTGTATGCGACACCCCCCAGCCCCTCCCCCCCCCCCCCCCCGCCCCCGGGTTTTGAGAGATAGTGGCCCCTCCAAGTTTTGACAGATAGCTCGGGGGCGTGTTGCATCAGGACCGGTTGTAGTCACCCCCCTTGACCATTGCATCATGAATGCACTACTTTTCAGATGATTCCCCAATCTCCACTTCCAAAAAACAAGAATGGGTGGCAAGACAACAACTAGTATCCCTAAAACCCACCCAGCCCCAAATCAACAAAAAAACTTGATCTTCATGGACCACCAGCAAAAGGGACCGCCAAATTCCATAAATTCCATATATTCCAAAATTTGCAGCCTACATAGCAATAGATCCGATCATCAATGTGGAGTAAATTAAACTTGCATCCAATCCGGTTGTCACAAATGCATACAAATGAGGTTTGGTGGCCTCTTAAGCTGCCTTGGCACGGGCGTCTGCAAGGTATTTGACGACACAGTCAGAAAGTGTGGCGCATGTGCTAAAGCCAAGAGCTATTTGCTAATCCTTGCTTTGAGACTTGACATCATGGGGGGGGCGGTAGCGCGCCAGGCTTCTTTTTGGGCCACTTTTGACACGGAGCCGTGATCTAGGCTTCTTGTGTGGCCCCTTTCCCGTTGAAGATATGGGGAATGCCCCTTTTCACAAGTCTTTTTATTCAACACCCGGAATCTTTTTTGAGCTTCTTATGCATTTTGGATGTGGCATATTTGGATTGTCACCCATTTTTACCCATTTTCAACCATATTTACCCATTTTCATCCCTCTTTTCTCCCCACTATGGGGAACCTGAGAAGGTAGGGGCAAAGTAGCAATATTGATCTATCCCATCATGGGGACCCCGAGAAGGCAGGGGTGATGTAGTCATATTGATCTATCCCCACTATGGGGACCCCGAGAAGGCAGGGGTGATGTAGCCATATTGATCTATCCCCACTATGGGGACCCCGAGAAGGCAGGGGTGATGTAGCCATATTGATCTCTCCCCACCATGGGGGCCCCAAGAGGGCAAGGGTGATGTAGCCATGAGGCAGATGTGTGTGTGTGTGTGTGTGTGTGTGTGTGTGTGTGTGTGTTATGCTGTCAGAAGCGCTCCACCATCACAGTTCGTGGTGAGTGCCAGGCGCATTATTGTGAAGAATGTATTGATGCCCACACTCGTGGGGAACAAATTGTTTATCAGGCAATACATGATGGACACACATTGATGTTGAATTCAACTATTTGGACTTATGCGACGTGCTTTGTAGGGAAGGTTTGTGGTCCACTCTGGTCGACTAGGGGGGCTCCTTTGGGGGAGGGTAAATCTGGGGTTAAAGCCGGGATAGTTAATACAAAAGTAGCGCACCGGGCAAACACCCCCCCCCATGGGCCAAGGCAATCAACTTTGTTTGCACCAAGGAAAGTTGTTTGTGAGGGATATGGGCCCAAAACTTGACGTTCTAGACCGCAACCTCCATGGCATGAACACGGGTCTGGAAGAGAGTTAGGGAGATCACAAAGGGTTTTCTGCTTCGGGGGGGCATTTTTGAATCACTCACTTCACTCTGAGTATTTGAAATACACACAAGTGGGGGGTAGACTCCCATGCACCATTCCCCATGAGTGAAAATAAACAAGGCATTGCATCAGACGCACAAATGAACCAGTGAATGCACCCAGGTGAGCAGTGTAGGACACAGGGCCTATTGGCCAAACTGCTGTTCCCATTTGGCATAGGTGCGGGGTTCAAGAGGGGGGAAGAATGGGTGGTGATGGTGGGGCTGTGGCCTCCATGTTCACAGTTGTGGGTGTTGTGGGGGTGGGCCACAGCCCCACACTGATGCGTAGTGTTGATTTTTGCATGGGTGGTGGACATACAAGATGGAACAGATTGCATTGCACTGGGGGAGCACCAAACACAGTGCAGCTATTTGGCGACATCTATGGGCAAGGTGTTGTGTTGTTATTTAGATTTGTCCTCTTGCGCCAGGCACTTTTGGGGATGTACTTGTTTGGGACTACCAGGATTCCGATTCTGATGATGACTCTGATGGTGGTGCATTGTCAGTACCCTCTTCCGCTGACTGTGACTGACTCACAGTCAGAGGATGGTGATGAAGAGCCTGAGGTGGAGGTGGTATGGGCGAAGGTTTCCCGTGGGGTTTGGGGACAGGGTCATGTTTTTGATGGTAAGTTATTCCTCACCTGTGACATTTGCAAGGAAGACCAAACCCCGAAACAACCTGTCAAGTCTGCCTGTCAAGTCCAAGCCAGCCAAGCCAGCTCCCAAAAGGGCTGGCAAGCATGCTGCACAGTCCACTTGTGCCTCATCTTCCAATCCTCAGCCTGTCCCTGAAATGGCCACTGAACATGTCCAAGAGTTCAAGGTGGTTTGGCCTCGTAAAAAAGAAGTTTCACACAGTGCCTGTGGAAAGGGCACGGAAGTAACCTGAATGCTTGAATGGGATTGATACTACTGGTGTTGTGCAAACACTGCTGTGGCTGTAAAGTGGTACAGATTTGTGGTGCGACCCCCCCCCCCCCCCAGCGACTTGCTTTAATTTTCATTCCGGCAAGGGGGGGGGGGCTCCCCCCTGGATCCCCTCCCCCCCTCCCCTGGACCCCCTCCCCCCCTCCCCCCTCAGCTCAAGTGCACCTGAAAACCTGGGTTTTGGGAACATTTTTTAGTCATGGAAAAAAATTTTCGGCGCCTTTGGTGCATGCCATACATTGTTACATATTGCTCCATGTGTGCTCCATCTCCCTTGTCTTCCAGACTACCATGCACCAACGCTCGTTGTTAGTGTATTTCAGCTCCCCAGTCCCACCGTTGCCACACGCAAAACGCAAAGACGTAATTGACTTGCTGCTCTGTTTTAGGTTTAAAGATAGGATCACCGGTCATAAAAGACAAAAAGCCGAGGTACCCTCTGATCTGGAGCCAGTGGATGATGAGGCGCTGCCTGATAATTTGTCTGATGTCTCCCATTCAGGCAGTGACTCAGGTTCGTCATCATCATCAGGTTCCAGTTCCAGTTCCACTACCGATGGGGGCTCCAGTTCAGGTGAGTCTGACAAGAAAGATCACTGTCATTTGGCATGAGATGGTGAATGTCCCGCTTTGTTGTAGTTGCTTTGTATTGGTGAGATGTGGGAACCCTGAATTGACATTCAATGATGAATTTTCTTTGTTTGTGGCCGACAACATGGCATTTCCATGTGCTGAGTTGTTCATTCTCCAATAGTTTTTCTGTTCACTGTGGCTTGGGTATGTTCCGGCAGGGGGGGGGCCTCCCCCCTGGACCCTCTCCCCCCCTCCCCTGGACCCCCTCCCCCCCTCCCCCCCCCGCTCAAGCAAGTCCCTGCCCCCCCCCCCCCCTTGGGGGAACCGGCCTGACAAAAGGGGGGAGATTGCAGGGGGGGGGGGTACTAGCCGCATAAGTAGTACGCAGCACGCGTGGCGCAAGTACCTCCCTGATGAATGTTGTTGTGCTGGATGCAGGGAGGATTGGGATATGGGCACAACAAGAGCAGTGTGCTGACACAAACATGAGTTCTGTATGCTTAGAACCCTTTCTGGTTTGTGGCACTTTCCGAGTGTCACAATGTCCACCAGTCCGCTCGAGATGTACATGGGCGCCTGCCAAAAGGTTGGCTGCAAGAAGAACTCGTATCTGCTCCGCACGCTCCCAGAGAACGTCGATGGGTGGCCCACGCTGACTGAAATCGACCTCAACCAGAACCTCGTGGGCCGCATCGGGTTCCAGGCCGTCTGCGACGTCATCGACCCTGCCTACAGCCTCACAAGACTGTGCCTCGCCAACAACGGCCTCGATGACACCTCCATGGCCCTCCTGTGCCCTGCCCTGGACCACCACAAGAAACTGACCTGCTTAGACCTGTCGGGCAACCCCATCCGCCGCAAGGGCGGCAAGATGCTGCTCAAGCTGGTGAAGGACGTGCCCAGCATCCAGCAACTCCTGCTGCTCAACACACTGATTCTGCCGTCGCTGCAGAACATCATCAACCTCCGGGTGACGGACAACCGCCAGACCTACGAGCGGCCCTCCAGTTCCGGGGCGGTGTCGCTGCCGCTGGTGGACTCCACGCAGCGCGCCAACATCACCTCGTCAGCCAACCCCGGAGGCCGGTCCCCGAAGCCGCCGCCCCTCAGCTCTTTCGAAGCGTACCAGAACTTGTGCAAGGTTCTGCAGAAGCCGGGGCATTTGGAGACCATGTGCCGCAAGGCCTTCCAGAAGGGCGACGCCGACGCCTCCGGCGAACTGAAGTTCCCCGAGTTCGTGGTGGCCACCAATGACATCTGCGAGGCGCTGTCGGTGCCGGCCCCCACGGCCGGCGACCTGAAGAACATCTTCCACGTGGTGGACACGGACGGCACGGGCGTGATCAACGAGGACGAGTTCTGCAACACCGTCCACGGCCTGATGCTGCGGAAGCAGCGGCAGCTCCGCCCCGCCCCGCCCTCGAGCCTCACGTCCACCGGCAGCGCGGCGGCCCACCGCCGGACGCCCCAGGCCCCCCCCAGCCCCCTCTCGGAGCCGTCCCAGGCGCTGCCCCCGCTGCACCAGGACGCCCTCAGCAAGAACCTCGTGCTGCTGTACCAGCACTTGGACCGCGCGGACAAGACGGTCACGCGGAGTAGCATCGCGCAGTATTTCAAAGATCATGGGGTCGTCCTCTCCCCCGAGCAGACCCGGCCGCTGGACCCGTCGGCGGAAGTCTCCTTCGCGGAGTTCTCGGGGTTCTACCGCGCCCTCGACAACGACCCCCTGGGGCTGCGCCTGGGGCACAGTAGGCCCGGGAGCCGGAGCGGCGCCCGGAACGTGGACAGCCCGGCCTCCGGCGGACTGCCGGCCATCCGCCACCAACACCTCCGCGTGATCTTCATGCAGATGGACTCCAACACCGACGGCAAGGTCAGCAAGGGGGAGCTGCGCGCGTACCTGCTGCAGCGCGGCGTCGACGTGCCCAAGGACGCGCTGCAGGCGTTCGACGCCGCCGACACGGCCAGCGCCAGCACCCTCGACTTCCCGCAGTTCGTGCAGTTCTACGAGGCGCTCAACGCGCAGCCGTCGAACCCTCTCGACCGCCCGCTGCAGGGCACCCCGCTGCAGGTCGTGGACATGGGCGACATGACGCCCATCAGCACCGCCGCCGGGTCGGGCACATTCGCCCCCGTGGTCACGGTCATGGAGCAGGCGCTCTCGCTGAACATCCGCAGGTCCATCGGCCTCGAGCGGCAGCTGCTGATCCACAACATCAGCGCCGCCTTTAACGACACGGACGTCATCGGGGAGGCGGACCCGCGGGCGGTCTTCGCCATCGGCGGCGAGCGCAAGGCCACGGAGCACGTGCAAAACGACTGCACGCCGAAGTGGCGCGCGGAGCTGGAGTTCGCAGTGCCCCATCCGGCAGACACCCTCGAGATGACGGTGCAGGACAAGGACCTCTTCTCGACGGAGGTCGTGGGTTCCGCGACGCTGCGTCTCGAGGATGTGCGGTTCGGGTCGTCGCGGCACACCCTCCCCCTCACGAAGGACGGCGTCCAGGAAGGGACCATCACGTTCTCCATCGACGCAAGAGGCTCGGAGTGGCCCGGGTCTCCGAAGCCGGTGTCGCCGGCCAAACCCGCGGCCCCGCCCGCCCCCGCCACGCCGCCGTCCCCGATCCAGTTCCCCGAGGCCGGCAGCCCCGAAGAGCAGCTTAACTTCGCGACGGCCAACGCCGACCACACGGAGCCCGTGGAGAGCGACGGCGAGAACCGAGCGCTGCCCAGCCTCCAGCACCTCTCCCTCTTGGCGTACTCCGGAAGCGATGCCTGCCTCGAGAACCTCAGGTACATTCTGCCCACAGCCGCACAGTCCTGTGCATTGCCAAAACACATGCATGCCCTGGCAGCACGCCTGCGGGAGTATTCCCAGCCCGATCCTGGTCGCCGGCGGCCACTCCCGCTGGAAGAGTCTGCCTTCCCTCTCCCTAGCGGCATCTGCCTGGTCCCAATTGGCCGTGGCCAGTCAGCTTGTGTAGCGCCCTGTGGGAGGGTTGCATGCTGTACACCATCGTGTGGGCGTTGCAAACAAGAAGGCTGTGCAGTGGGAAGGGGAAACGCATTCCGTCCACCCGTGCCAGTGCTGGCACTGCTTGGCAGTGCTTGACGTATCCGTGGTGTGTCTGTGGTGTGGTGGATTGCTCTTCGGGGCGTTGAGGATGTCCTATAGTGGCACTATAGGTACTGCATGGTCAGGGTGTCCCACCCTCGGGGGGGGGGCTCAAGGGCTCTTGAATCAGCTGGGTCAGAGGGCTTTCCCCAATCACTGCTCGGCTGACTGGCATCGGCTGTCAGAGCCCCTCCCCCCGAGGTGGGTCAGTGGTACCTCCCATTTCCCGCGCGACTGACTGTCTTCGTCTGTCAGTACATTACCCTCTACATGGGTCCGTGGAGAGGCAGGTGGGTTAGATGCTGAGGCCAGCAATCCATCTGAACACATTGGCTGTCAGTCATCCGCCACTTCCCCTCGGCACATGGCTGCTGGGCCATGCTCCCTCTGAACAACCTGAAGGGGTGCAGCGTCGCAGCCTTCAGTTCTGTCGGCGCAGGAGGCGCCCTGCCACGCGACCCATCAGGGGAGCACAGGCGGGAAACGAGCGCCCCCAAACCCAAGGCCTATGCTCCTTAATTGCTTTCCTCCCTTCCTTCCTTCCTCAGGTACATTCTGCCCGCTGACGCTGCCGCGAGCTCCGCCTCCGCCTCCGCGTTCCAGCCTGGCCCTCCGGACCACCGCGCGTTCCCGCACCTCTCGCTACTGTGGGCCTCCGGCGCGCCCCCCGACAACAACCTCCAGCACCTCGAGCTCTTCAGCAACGCCCTCAGTGGGCCCCTTCTGGCGGAGGCCGCGCCGGTGGAGCACCTGGAGAACGTGCCGCTGCTGCTTGGCGGCCCGGGCCTGACGAATTTGCCGTATCTGCTCCCGGAAGGCGCCCCCGTCCCGGCCCCCGCTGACCCGCCCGCCGGCGGCGCCCCGGCGCCGCTCCCCAACCTCCGGCTGCTCGAGCCACTTAACGGCGCGGACCCCTCCTTCAACCTCCACAACCTCTTCGCCGCCGCCGCCGCCGCCGCCGCCGCGCCCGCCACCGCGCCCATGCCCGCGGATCTGCCCCACGCCGCCCTCCTCTTCCGCCCCGGCGCCGCGCACCTCCCGAACCTCCCGCTCCTGCTGCCCGCGGATAGCGTCCCGCCCCCCGACGCCGTGGTCCCGTCGCCCGGTTCCGAGCCTGCGGCTGGCCCCTTGAGCCACGTCGCCCTCCTCGCCCCGGCGGACGCCCCCGCACCTCCGAACCTGGAGCGCCTGCTCGCCGCGGCCCAGGCGGTGCCCCCGCCCCCGCCCCCGCCCGCAGATCTGGGCCACCTCCTCCACCTCCCGCTCTTGGGCCCCGGTTCTGGCCCCAGTCCCCTCACCAACCTCCGGTACCTGCACCCCGGCCTTGCCGGCGCCGACGTCCCCGTCGCGGGCGCTCAACCCGCCGTCGACTCCGCGAAGGAATACTCGGTGCTGCCGCACGTGCCGCTGCTCATGCCGCAGGGCCAGCCCGCGCGCGGCAACCTCCGGCTGCTGGCCCTGGCCACCGCCGACGCCTCCGCGCCGCCGCCGCCGCCGCCGCCGCCGCCGCCCCCGCTCCTCCACCTGCCGCTCCTGGCCCCGGCGGGCCCCGCGTCCGAGGGAAACCTCGCGTACCTGTTCCCGGGCGACAACGACGGCTTCCCGCTGCGCGGCGGCCCCCGGGGCGAGCTGGGCCACCTCGACCTGCTGCTCCCGCCCGGTGGCGCCGCGCTAGATGCCCTGCGCAACGTCGCCCGCCTCCTCCCGCCCGCCCCCCCTGCCCCCGCCCCCCCGAGGCCCCGGTTCGCGCACATGCAGTTGCTGTTCCCCCGCGACCGCTCCGCCGTCCCGGTGGAGCTGGGGAACGCGCTGCATCTACTGGCGCTCGAGGGCAGCGAGGCGGGTGGCAGCCCCGGGTACAGCAGCGCCGGCAGCCCAGAGCCCTCCCCGAGAGCGGGTGACGCCGCTGTCCACGCAGACGACGACGACGACGACGACGACGAGGTCAGCCCCGAGGGGCGTCTGTACCGCCTGTTCCTCAGCTGCACGTCCCCCGGCGGCGCTGACTGCGGGAAAGCGGCCATTGCGGAGGCCCTGGAGCTCCGGGGGACCGCAGTGCCCACGGACGTGGATGTGGATGACCTGTTCTTGGCGGCAGACGAGGACGACACGGGGCGTCTGTCGTGGCCACAGTTCGAAGAGTTCTACATGGGCCTCGGCGACCCCCTGGGCTACTGGACCAAGTCGCCGGACCAGATCGCCCACATGGAGGCGCAGGCCGCCGCGCAGACCGGCGTCGTCAAGGCGCAGGCGCTGTACCGCTTCTTCAGCGACGCCGCGGGAGGCGGCGCGGCGATCGGCAAGTCGGTCGTCGTCGCGGCGCTGGGGCACTGGGGCGTGGCCATCCCCGGCGACGTGGATGTGGATGACCTGTTCTTAGCCGCTGACGAAGACGACACGGGGCGTCTGTCGTGGCCGCAGTTCGAAGAGTTCTACATGGGCCTCGGTGACCCCCTGGGCTACTGGACCAAGTCGCCGGACCAGATCGCGGTGGAGGAGGCGCGCGCGCGGGCCTCGGCGCGGGCCGCGGAGGAGAAGGTGGAGGAAGAGCGCGCGGCACGGGAGCGTGCCGCGGCGGAGAAGAGGCGGGAGCAGGCGGCCTACGCCGAGGCTGCGACGCAGCCGCCGCCTGCGTCGCTGGCGGAGCGCCGTGGCGACGAGGCGCCGGCTGCCGCATTCGAGGCCGAGGCGCAGCGCAACTTCATTGCGGCGGCCGACGCAAAGCGGGAGGCGGGGGAGGCGGCGCGGCGAATGGCGGAGGAGGAGGCGGAGGAGAGGACGCTGGAGCACGCGGCGTTCTCGCGTCGGCTCTATACGTTCTTCGAGGTGCTCACGGCTGAGAGCAAGGCCCGCGCCTCGAAGCCGCAGATCTGGGAGGCGTTTCGCCTCCGGAGGGCCGTGCTCCCGACGGACGTGGATGTGGACGACCTGTTCCTGCAGGCGGACGAGGAGGACCGGGGCAGCCTCGCGTGGGGGCAGTTCCGGGAGCTGTACCAGGACCTCGGCGACCCTCTGGGGCTCCTGACGAAGTCTGACGCGCAGCTGCAGAAGGAGGAGCGCGCGGCGTGGCGCCGGAAGTGGGAGGCCGAGATGAGGCAGAAGGAGCAGGAGAAGCAGCGGCAGCAGGAGCTGCAGAAGCTGAAGGTGAAGCAGCTGGAGGCCGAGGGCCAGCTGGGGCAGGAGATGCTGCTGTGGGACTGCTACGTGGGCCTAGCGGGGGGGCCCGGGAAGGAGGTGCGGCTCGACGCCGTCAAGGCACTGCTCAGGGCCGAGGCGGTCCTGTCCCACTTCCCGCACGTCGACGACCTGTTCCTCGAGGCGGACGGCGACGACTCGGACACGCTGAACTGGGCCGAGTTCCGGGAGTTTTACTCCGGCCTGGGCGACCCCTTGGCGCTGTGGGGCCCCTGGCACCCGCCGGCCGCCCCCCAGCCCTACGCTCCGGCGGAGGAGGCGGCGACGGAGGCCATCGCGGCCGTGGCCCCGCACTTCCGCGCCACGGTGGCCGCGATCTTTGGGCTGATGCCGGCCCCTGAGCCTGAGCCCGAGCCAGAGCAGGAGCCCCCGGCGCCGGAGGTGACGCTTCGGGAGCCGGGCCCTGTCGCGGAGTGCGCGGCGGAGTGGCAGCGGATGCACGAGCAGCGGCAGAGGGACATCGAGATGTGGCGGGAGCTGGGCCCGCGGTACGACGAGCTGCTGCGGCAGTACCTCGGCACCGCCGGATGCCCCGTCACGGGCCGGGGCGACGAGGAGGCGAAGGTGCTCTTCAGCAACGGCGACGCTTTCGAGGGGACGCTCTGCGACGGCTGCCTGTCAGAGGGCACGCTGACGATGGCCGCCACCAACGACTGGTACAAGGGGGCGTTCGAGGACAACCGCTTCAGTGGCCAAGGGCAGTACTTCTTCCGCCCGGACCCGGACCCTGCGGGCCCCGACGCGGCCACCGCCGGCGTACTGGACTGGTACGCGCGGTGCGAGGCGGAGGTGCGCGGCGAACTGGAGCGGCAGCAGAAGGAGGAGGCGGAGCGACGCGCCGCTGCGGAGGCCGCGCGCGCCGCGGCGGAGGAGCGGCGGGTGGCCGAAGAGGCCGCGGCCCAGCGCCGGAAACTGCAGGTCCAGATCCGGAAGGAGGCGCTGAAGCGGGCGCTGGCGCAGCGCGTGAAGGAGCTGCAGGGCGCTGGAGAAACGTGGGCGGCGCTTGCGGCGCAGGCCAAGGCCGAGCGGAAGGAGGACGTGGACGTCGCGGCGGACCAGCTCGCGCGGCTGCAGACCACCGCGGCGCACCGGGAGGACCTGCAAGGGGCGCAGCTGCGCGCCCAGAGGGACGCCGTCCGCGCCAAAGTGGAGGCCCGCAAGAAGGGCCTGCCCCCCCCCGACGCGGTCGACACGCTCCCGGAGCTGAACGTCGTGGACGGCTACGTGGCCCGCTACGAGCGGCAGCTGCTGGCGGACTCTCTGGCCCGCGAACAGCGGGAGCAGCAGCAGCAGCGGGACGTGCAGGCGCACCTCCGCCAGCGGCGGAAGGAACGGCGTGAGAAGGCGGCGCAGGAGGAGGCCGAGGCGCGGAAGGAGGCGCTGGAGAACGCCATTAGACAGAAGGCGGTGCAGAGGGCCGTGGAGCTGCAGATGAAGAAGGAGAGCGCCGCGGACGCGGAGGCGCCGGACAAGGCCGCCGCTGCGGAGGCCGCAAGGCAGTGGCTGGAGGAGCAGGCGCAGATTCAGTTGGCGGGCGCCAAGCGACGGAAGGGCGAGCCCCAGCATTACGTGCAGGGGTTCTGGGAGGAGGGCCTGCCGACGATGGCCGGGAAGTACCAGGAGCCCGGCGGCAATCAGTACAGCGGCATGTGGTCCGAGGGCCGGGCGTCGGGGGCCGGCACGTTCAAGTTCGGCGATGGGGGCCGGTTCCAGGGCTTCTTCAACGACGGGCTCCCGGACGGCACGGGGACGATGATCTACCGCAACGGGGATCGGTACGAGGGGGCGTGGCGGGCCGGGCGGCAGCACGGCGCCGGGACGTACACATGGAGCAACGGGGATCAGTACCGAGGGCAGTGGCAGGACAACCAGATGCACGGGGAAGGGGTGTGGCAGCCTGCGTCAGGGGACCAGTGCCAGGTCATGGTCCATGCCGGGAAGGTGGTCTCCTGTACCAGCGCCGTCTAGTGCCTCCGGGCCGCGGTGCGTGGTCAGCCGCGTGCATGCCCCACATCTCAACCTGTGGCCCGTCCGTCACAGTACACCACTGGCACACGGGGTGCGGGCCCTGCTGCGGGCAGACCAAGGCCAAGCTTGTCCTTAAGAACCCTAGTTTTTTTTGTTAAGGACAGCCCTTAAGAACCCCTCCCAAGGACCATCAACCGCCAACCGCCAACCGCCACCAACCACTAACTGCCAACCGCCATCCGCCGCCAACCGTCGCCAACCGCCAACCATTGTTCGATACTGTTTCTTTGGTTTTGTGTCTAGCTCAACTTGACCATGAAGCAGAGAATGTCCCTGCGAACGTGCCTTTCTGTTGGCGTTACGAACCCTTTTCCTTTTTTTTTTTCCCCCTTAAGGACAGCCCTGGGCCAAGGCGGCGGCGGCGGCGTCGTTGTCTGTGGCTATGCCGCCCACGTGTTGTGCAATCGAGGCGGCTGGATTTCCTCCTCTGCCATCTGGCCTTCGCGCACTGTTGGTGCGCGTCACGCCCCAAGGTGTGGGCTACTCCCCGGCGACTGGTCTCCCCAGCGACCACACCATCGGTTGAAGTGTGCAGCCCCTTGCCTCATTTCAAACCGGTGCACGCGGCAGTACCTCCGCCGTGGGGCCGCTCCTTGTGTGGCCGTTGGTGTACGTACGTCCGGTTGCGTCCCGCTCATGAGCCGTGGACAGGGGTTTGGCGGAGGTGGAGGTGGTGCACCCGACGGTGAGGAGGAGTACCGCTTGCTTGGGGAGTGAAATCCATCGCTAGGCTTATGCATGTGGAGGAGGGGGTGCTGCATGGCAGGCAGGTGTTGACGCACGTTGTTGCCTGTGCACTTGTACCACGGCTCTATTCCCTTTAATGGTGGGGATGGGGTGAGGGTTGTTGTATGTTGCATGGGACCCAAACCCCTAAACCCAATGTCCTGTACTAATGGCGTACTGCCCACCTCAATTTCGCATATGGCATTGATGGATGTGGTGTGTAGTTTGCCATTGCAATTGCAGTATTCAAAACCGCAAGAGTGAAGTTAAGAGTTCTTTGCCACAACACCCCTCATGCATGCAGGCCATTTGCAAAGCACGTCTGCGGTGCCAAGGGTCAAAATGGAAATCTTTTGTCCAGGAGATAACCCCAAGATGGCATGGCCCGGCCCAACCACATCGCACTCTCAGGCCAGGGGAGGGAAATAGTGGCTGTCCGTGTACCCAGCCCCTATGGTTTTGTGCTCTCTTGCCCTTTCTAACCGATGTAATCTCAGTGTATGTTAGTTGTTCTGTTGGTTTTTTTAAGGACACTGCATGTATCAGTTTCTGGCCTCATTTACAGCACCTTCATCATGTGTGTGCCATGTATCTCAATTATTCGCTTTCACTGTGATGAACAAAGACCAGCTTTTTCTTAGTGCACCAAATACCCTACGAAGGGGAGCAGGTCTCAGGGGCCTGCCCCCCTCCCCTGACCGAAAAAACAAGGTGACGGTGAGACTCAAGTAGAAGAAGTACAGCGCACAGGACAATGATGTGACCTGAACCCACCGTACATAACGTCCTGATGTTGTGATGAGGAGCAGAGACTCTAACGGGACTGAGCACCTACAGTTCGAGAACGCTGTTGCCCTGCTGTAGTGCCGCTCCATGGATTGAATGTGGTTTGCAGCTCCATCCCCTACGGTGTGTGTGTGCCAATAGTGGGTGGCTGTTGAGCTGGTGCGGTCAGTATGAGGATTTCTTTGCGCGTTCTGTCTCTGACGTTGTTGCCTTTTGCCCAGAATTGGCCAGTTGCACCCCCTTCGTGTGCCTGTGCCATGGTCGAACAGCTAACCCCGAAAGTAGCATGGAACTGTGGTATGTCCATCACTGACGCTGCGCATGGTATGTGGGGCTATTTGAAGACCACACAGCACCAATGGTTGGCAAATGCTGAACAAGGGCCAGGCCGGTTGGTGGATGGGAAGGAGCATCGCCTGAGCTCCCCGTGGGGTTAGTCCCATGGGTGGGTCGGTGCGTGGGTTCAAAAAAGTGGGTGGATCTACCCCCCCCCCCCCCCTGATCATGCGGTTGCCAAACCGTGACGGCCCAGGATGATAAAGAGGGTTCGATTTGGCAAGCCATCTTGTTGCTAGTGCTTCCCCTCCGCCTTCTGCTTCTTTATCACCTTAGAGCCACAGCACCCAGGTGTGAATCCCAGTTTCTGGAAGCTCATCTCCTCCTTCATCAGTCACTTCTTCATCAGCCCCTTTTTGTTTTTTCCTTGTGCGGGGAGACACAGCCTGTTCAGAACCCACCCACAGGGACACATACAGAGGGGAAATAGCCCCAGTCCTAGTAACTGCTGTCAGTTTGACTGTTATTGACTGACCGGGTTTGGGTGGCAGTTGACATACACACATGATACACACGTTGCGAACAGGGCGGTTCTGCATGAAAATACAAAAAACTTGCCAAACTCCGGTACGCTTGGACCTCAACAAAGCAGCGGCTGACCAGAAACTGCTATCAGTTTTTGACCGACCCGCGTCGGTTGAGCACGTTCCGCCATCTATAGACTGCAATCCTGCCACTTAGATTGAAAGCTGACATACACACATGATGTACATGTTGCGAAGAGGGCGATTCTGAATGAAAACAACTCACCCCTTGGCCGCTGCCAGCACTACTGCCGCTCTAGCCATGGTAACAGCACCATGCATTCTCATCGTGAACTTTCTCCTCGTGCGTCTTGGGATATGCGGGCCGGCAGAAGCAAGTGGCCAAATCCCCATCACCCACTGCAATACCAATCTCCACCCATCACCCTGACTGGCACACATGCCACACGAGAGGATGGGCATGCAGTGCCCAAATTATGGATTAGGTGGATTGGATGGGGTGCGTGGGGAACCATGATGTGCTCGCCATGTGGAGGACAGAGTGCGGTAAAAGGCAGACCTAAGGTCGTTATGTGCCCCTGTCAGGAGAGTTACTCCACAAGTGGACATCCCAGGGCCCAACAGTCACTGCCGGAGAGGGTTCCTCCACCGCTGGTGTGGGGTGTTTACCAAGATGCACCAGGCTAATGGCGAGGGCTGCTATCATCTTCTGTTTAGACCCAACACGGCGCAGTGAAACTCTGTCTGTTTTTGAACAAGTTTGAGTCAGTCAATAAAAAAAGGATCTTTAAAGATGCCAGAGTGGACCAACCAGTTGGTTGTAGGTATCTGCCTTTTTTCCGATTTCGGATTCTACATTTAGACCCGAATTTGCGCCAATTTTGCGGCACTACCAAGCTTCAGGCATCTGTATGAGTATGAGCAATTTCTAATATGGTTTCACTTTGATTTGCGCGGACTCACAATACGTGTTTTTGGCGCAGCATGGGCAGTCCGGCGCTGGAACGTGTTGCCAAATGCTCTATGGCACACTGGCGACACCCGAGTCTCCATCGGTCAGCAACATGATAAAGAGTGAAAGTCTATTTTTTAGGGGGTGACGAAAAATACAACAAGGAAGGATGATGGACTCTCGATGGACACTTGGTGGAACTTCGGTCACGAGGTGAAAAACAAAAGAAAATACAACAAGGAAGGGACGTGTAACCTGAGTTTTTTTGGGGATGATGTCATGGGCATTTTATTTTTCTGGGGGGGATCAATGAACTTAGCTGAGTGGAGGCGAAATACAAATCAGCGAACGGACATGTGATGTCGAGGGGGGGGGTCAAATAAAGTTATGGACATTGTTTTTCAGGCGCTGCATTGAGAGCCTCCCGGAGAGAGGATATTCCATTGTGTCCTTCAGCGAAGACAAAGATACCAGGAGAGGGGTATGTTGGCAAATTTGTTACATTTTTGTTGGAGCAGCCGCGTGCGTCGTTGTAAGCACATTATTACCTGGGGATTTCAGGCACACAAAAATAATGCGGCAGAAGTTTATGGAGCAACCCAAGAGGCGTTTTGCCCAAAACTATTGGGTTTCCCTCACAGAGTCATGCAAATCACGGCTTGTGGGGCGAGCTTTGGTGGCTGTTGGATGGCAGTTCCGGCATAGAAGACGAAATTATGGGGCATTTAAATCAAAAGTGTGGCATGTGGAACGAAATTTGAGGCAGGCATGCACAGGAAACCTTATGAGATGCCTGTTATGCCACCCAATAAACACTGGTTTGGCATCGGGCAAAGCCCGCCTCTCGGGGTGAATTGGATTGTTTCTCAGGCCAATGTGGTTGAACTCTGTTGCTTCAAATTGCTTCGTCAATAGGGTTGCAAGCCGGAATGGTATTTGGTCAGGAACCCCTTTGCAGTGCTCCAGGAAACGTTTTCCGGACTGCAGAAGTGTCCACGGTCTTGTGCTAATTTCCTTTAAAGCACTGGTCAACAGCCCCCCAGTGGGACCTGCTGGGCAGATTGAATACAGGGTGAGCGCTCATTCAACGTTAAGACCAGTACTCACATTCCACATACGCAGCCATTCAACGATGAAGGCACTTGTCCCGTTGAGGGCTGTCGATTGTGTTGCACTTGTGCATTGGATGATTAATCGATGGAATCTGCATGAACTGATATGGATGTCATTGACTCGATTTGTCCAATGCAGGGGGCCTGCCTTCCCTCAAATGCAGCAGTTGACCTGTTGATTTGCTGAGGCATGAAGGGCATTTTGTGATGATGACCTCGGATCTGCAACAGATAAGGGGGTGCCATTCTCTTACACATACTCATGCACAGACGTATATGTGGAGGATGATTCTGCCGATGACCTGCCTGATTGTGGCTCTTAAGTGTAGTGCTGGCGGTGGTTCTGGTTCTGAGGTCATCAGAGGTCCCTCCCTGAGAATGACTTCAGAGAAGACAACGTTGAGGCGGGGTGTGGCGTTCTGGGGGTGGTGAATGTCTACAACTGCCACAAGCCGTACTCTCTGAGGCCAATTGAGTCTACTGGACACAATATCGGAAATGGACATGCACTGCCTGCATTGTGTCTTGGTGTTTGGACGGGTAACGGCTGGGGTTTCAGAGCCTTGCACCTGGACGGCACGAGGCAGCCTCTCCCAACCGATTCAAATGCTCGCAGGCACAGGTGCCTGATTCATCTCTGGCTGTAGGTCATCACAAAGCCCTAGCAGCCGAGGCCCCCCAGGCAACTCAAATGCTCCCTCACAGGGGTCAACGAGTGGAAGGCACTCAAGCATCCCCCAACCCCTGTGGGGGATGTTTGATGTTGACAATTCACTGATGCACCCTAACCTGATTTCCACATGTCAGACACTGCTCCCTTCCAAAGCATAAGGCAGACAGCAAGGAGTGTTGACCTAGCACTGGGGGAGTTGCAGCAACTGAAGGATTGCATTGTATAACCTGCACTCGCTCCCCCCCGGTAAAACGACCAAGGACCACCCCTTACCCTCTTGCCAAACGGCGCTTTTCCCAACACTATTGGGCTTTTTGTGCTTTCATTGCATGTGGGGCGAATTGTGGTGGCTGTTGGATGACAATTCAGGCATAGAAGAGGAATTCTGAGGCATTCAGTGGACACAGGACTAAAGCTGAGGCAGTCATGGGCCATGTAGTCTGAGGCTCTCTCATTTGTGAGGCGCCTGTCATTTTGCAGCGCACCACCCAATGCACACTGATTCCATATCGCACAAAGCCCGCTCTTGGTGTGAATCGCACTGTTGCTCAGGCCAATGTGGTGAAGCCTTGGTGTCCTGCCTGGTCTGCTTGTGCGCTTGGGAAGTCCCAGCCGTGTATCGTCAGGGCTGTCCTTTGGGAACGAGACATTTCTTTTTTGTTTTTCCCACCAAGGACGGCCGGAGGTCATGGGCAGAATACTTTTCACCGACGGTGGTTGACACTCAACCAACACAGCTCAATCGACGCTGGTTGGTCGATCACCAACCGGTTACTCACATCTGGCGCTCTGCTAAGGTCGTCTGCGATTATGCCGGAGGCCGGCGAAAATTTTTTTTAGCCTTAAGGACAGTCCTGTGTATTGTACCTAGCACTTTCTTGTCATCACAGTCCATGGTTTATCGTCACGATGGACGTCCCCTCAATTTCGAGCAACGCAGTTGGTTGCCATTCACCTTATGGCGAGCCATTCTCCGATGTAACTATGCCGGGTGTCCATCACAATGGACATCCCTCAACTTCGACCAACGCAGTTGGTTGCCATTCACCTTATGGTGAGCCCTTCTTCGATGTAAATGTGCCGGGCGTCCATCAAGGTGGCAAGGAGGTGGGTCGTTGGTGTGGCATGGCGTGCACGGGAGGGGTGAGGCCGCCTCCCGTATCCGGCCACACGAGCGTGGTGATGGGAGACAAGGTCTTGCAGTTCGGCGGGTTGCTTAGCAATCCCGCCGTCTGCTCCAACGAGTTGTGGGTGTATTCCTTTGAAACGCAGCAATGGTCAAGACCAGTGTGCACAGGTACCTGAACGTTGTGAGTGGCCTTCCTCACTGCTGTAGACGTTTGTGCATTATCACGAGTGTGTCGGCACTTTCCGCGGTGACCGACGACCGCCCACACAAGGCGTGTGGTATCAGACAGGAAGTGGAAGGCGGAGGGGCTGGCACTGAAAAGGGAAGGGCACTGGGGCAAGACAGGGGAATGCCGTGGCACGAGGACAGTGAGGAGCACCGGCGAGATCCTCGACTTGATAGCACGACGAGCCCTAGGACTGTTGGGACATTGCACGGTGCAGAGCGCGAAGCGAAGCGCAGAGGCCTGTCCCGAGCCCAGCCCAGTTTGGGCAGCGTGTGCTAAGAAGCGAGGATGATCATCGGTTGTTAGTCTTGAATACCAAGGTGGGTGGAGGGTGGAGGGTCCATGGTGAGCTGTGTATTGTAGCAGCAGCAGCAGCAACAACAGCATGCAGCAAGCAGACTTATTGGTGCAGACACCGTGGCTCAAAATCGGCATCCAAGTAGCTCAAGATGCCCGCAGAGCGGATGGCAGCGGCGTATGCTGTGGGCCTGGGGTGCCCAGGGGGATTGCGGGAACGGTCGTCCCTGCATCCTCCGCGGACCCCTTCCCTCTCCGTCTCTCGCCGTGCCCCCCTCTCCAGTGCACTCCCTGGGTCTCCTCCGCAGCCCTCTCTCCCCGCCCCTCCTCGCGTCCCTTCCTGGTCCTCCCTAGCAGCGTCCTCCCCCGGTCCCGAAGTACATGGGCAGGGGAGAGTGTGGGGCGGACCCGTGCCTTGTTTGCTTTGTTGGTGTCTATCTTTATCACAGGGGCGCCCCCCATTGCGTCATCGTCTCACAGGCTCCACACCACCTCGTGTGTTTGGCCATGCGATGGCCCACATTCGCAACGTCATTGTGATTTACGGCGGCAAAGCAAGTGAGCATGCAACCCCCCACCGCGTGTTCCTACTCCATCCCTTAGAGAGCCCAATGGTTTGGGAGGAGGTGACGCCCCACGAAAATGGCCCCATGGGCCGCTGGGGACACAGTGCCCTGACTGTGGAAAAGGTGCCAATGAGTGAGCCCTGGTGGCCAGTACACGAGGGCACACGCACCGTCCAAGGGGTGCTCTTCTTCGGAGGCATGTCGGCCGCTGGTACCGCCTTTGATGACCTTCTCTTCTTTGACCCTTTCGCACGACGTTGGACACATTTGGAGGTATGCGGTTGACCGTTTATGTAACGTGCCAGAGACCGAGCCCGAGTCTGGGTCATCCGCATGGTCATTCACGGCTGCGCGGTTGCGGTCTTCCACATTGCCTGGACCGTCGTGAGGTGGTGGGTGTTGGAGTGTAGCAGCTCTGAGGCCACATCATGCGATTCGAAGGTGCATGTGGGCGCAACATCTCATCAGCCCTGGATGCCGCTGCTGGTGCCGTACGGCACGTCTTGCGCTGCTCAGGGCTGCTGGGCTCCTGGTATGGCGCCGCCAGGGCCGTGCACCTGGTGTCGCACCGCCGGTGCTGTGCTGGTGGTGGTGCGCTGTTAGTGCCCTGCTGCTGGTGCTGCGCTGCCGGTGCTGCGCTGCCGGTGCTGCGCTGCCGGTGCTCTGCTGCTGGTAATATGCTGGTGCCCTGGTGCTGTGCTGTAGGTGCGATGGTACTGGTGCCGTTGCTGTTGCTGGTGCTCTGCTGCTGGTGTCTGGCATATGCTGGGAGACACGGGTCATTGGTTTGGCATGCCGCTCGTGTTTTTGCATCTTTTGCACTGTCCCGTGTTGTTGACGAAAAACTGCCCGTTGCGATGGGCTTGCACGATGCCAGGGGCACTACTGTCGAAATAGGGATTTTACGACGCGTCGGGCCCCGACACCTCCCGACGCGTCGTACATCCCCGACGCGTCGGGCCCCGACACCTTGTACGACACTGTACGACGCGTCGTACATCCCCGACGCGTCGGGCCCCGACGCCTTGTACGACACTGTACGACGCGTCGTACAGTGTCTTAAGCAACACTCTGCCCCCCCCCCTCTCTTAAGCAACACTCTGCCCCCCCCCCCCCTCTCTTAAGCAACACTCTGCCCCCCCCCTTCTATTAAGCAACACTCTGCACAGGGGGAGGGCGGTCTGGGGTCTGTAGACACTGTGCACCACAGGTAGACGCGGCCTGCTAATTGTAGACACTGTCGGCATGTTGTAGACGCGAAGTGCCAATATTTGGGAAGGGGGCCGAAGGCCCCCTTCCCCCAAGACGGTCCGCTGCCATCGTTTACCCGCCTAGAGGGGGAGGGCGGTCGTACTGTGTCGTACTGTGTCGTACGGTGTTGGTGCTGTACGACACCTTGTACGACACTGTACGACGCGTCGTACATCCCCGACGCGTCGGGCCCCGACGCCTTGTACGACACTGTACGACGCGTCGTACGCTCCCGACGCGTCGGGCCCCGACGCCTTGTACGACGCCCCGACGCGTCGTACAATGCATTTCCGACAGCACTCGCCAGGGGGTACGTCGCTGGTGCCCCTGTTGCCTTACCTGGCAAAGGTCTGCTCCTGCCACAGGTCCAGGGTCCCTCGTGGCCAGCCCCCCGGCGCCGGCATACGACGGTGCGGCACAAGGACAAGATGTACGTATTCGGAGGCATGACTCCTGGCCCTCGATGCGAATACCTCCGTGACCTCTGGGCATTGGACTTGCATGAGTTGCAATGGGACTGCCTTCCGGCGCTCACTGACGAGTCATGCAGCCACCTTGGGGCTCGCACGGGGCATGTGGCAGCAGTCCACGGCGACGATATGTGGGTGTTTGGGGGCTTTACAGAGTTGGCTGACAGGCACAAGGTCTTGATGGGCGACTTGGTCCGCTTTGACTTCGAGGAACAGGTGCAGTGGGCCCGACCTTCATATTTGGGGCGTGATGGATGGCTCTAAGTTGACGGGCATTTTTTTCAGAAAAGCAACACCCTCACCTCCGTGACTGTGCTATTGTTGTTTGTGTGTTGTACCCCCCCCGCCGTGTCTAACGAACACTGTGTCCAACGAACAATTCCGTTCGGACCGTATTAATTTGGGACCTAATTAGTTAGGTACTTGATTAGGTACCAGGCTCCAGAACTGTGGTTTGAGGCGAAAGGTTTGGGAAATGAGGGGCTGTTGTGATGCATCTTGCAGTAATGGTGGGCAAATTTGTAAAGCAGGTTGTGAGGGAATGGTGTCCCTCAACTACAGGACCTCTATTGCCCATCATGATTGAATGGGCTGGGTATCTTGTGCCTCGGGATGTGTTACCGCCGTTTCACAATATTGTCGTTCGCACCGAACGGTGTGTCCAACGAATACTCCCGTTCGGACCGTATTAATTTGGGACCAAATTGTTTGTTGGACACGGGGGGGGGGGGGTATTTTGCGAGGAGCGTGGCTGAACGGCTGGCATGTTGGATGTGTGTATGTGACAATCTTCAATGTGTGGCACGCGTGGTGTTGTTGGATGTGCAGTATGTGGTGTCACTGGATGTGCATCTGCAGAATGTGGTGTTTCTGGATGTGTAGTAAGTGGTGACGTTGGATGTGCAGTATGTGGTGCACGGGGGAGCCGACTCCGCAGGTCCTATGGTGCCAACCCCCTCCAGCCAACAGTTAGTTGCTAAAGGTACCAGAGTCCATGGGCGCCGAAGGCGCCTGGCGCTCCATAGGCACCCAAGGCGCCCGAAGGAAAATTTTGTCCACTTTGCACCCCAACACCACCCCGACCCCGACCCCTCATGAAGACTGAATATTGGGGCCGAGATGGTGGGGGATGGAACATCAGGTACAGTAGTAAAAGCCAAATGAAAAAAGAATGCATGCTGAGGAACACCCAAGGATTCAGGCCACTGCCCCCCCCCCCCCCCAGAGACCCTTCCTCGCTCGAGAGGCATGCCCCCCCCCCCCCGGCACTCTCGCCGGCATCCCCACTGCAACCCACTCCTCCCTTTACAACCCTCCCCCAAACCCTTCCTCGCTCACTTTGCTCGCTCGAGAGACAAGCCACCCCCCGCATTCCTCCCAGACCCCCTTAACATCCTAAATTGCCCATTTCAAGGGGGTTTCTGAACTTGCGTGGGCCAATATGGGTCAAATGTGGCTCAAAATTGCCCGAAACCACTTGTTTGAGCACCTCAAGTGGTCTAGGAACAAATTTGGAAAATATCATGTTTGACCACTTTTGGACCCACAGGTGACTGCCACAACCCTACCCTAGAATGTGCGCCATGCATGTTGGTGGTACCAATCCGGCATTGAAGGTTGTTGACAGCATGGAATTACATTGACAAGTGATCCCCTTCATCATTGTTTGCCACCACAAGGGTGCCCAACGCAATCCATGGCTGTCAAACACATCACACAAAGTTGGAACTCCTAAAGGGTGCTTTTCAAGGATGATTTTGCAGACTCTTGGGCCCAAAACGAGGTCATTCGGCCCATTGATTGGGTGCAAAATCCACTAGACGGTGATCAAAGGTGTCTGTTCATCATCTAGGTTGGTGCCAATGCAAATGACCCCCTCAAAGCACATGCTAGGCCTTTTGGTTGTTTTTGACAAATTTTGAAATCTAGGTCCACCAGTTGCGACACCCGTTCGCGGCCACCACCACTGAGTTTCTTGCTCAAACTTTGTGTGATTGTATTTCATACCGATTATTATCATCCACTGAAATTTCAGTCGAATTTGAAGCACCACGACGGAAATCTGATTTTTGCCCATTTTGCATGTGCTTGGTGCTGCTTGCTTGCCTGCCAAAACTGGTAGGTCCACCTTAGACACTAAAGAGGGTTATAAAACGTGGTTGGTCCTCTCGGTGACCCTACCCCTGCCCCTACCCCAACCCCGGACCCTAAACACCACACCACCGTTGAGAGCACCATGCCTGTCCACAGGCCGGTCCACCCCACCCTCCCAGTGTCGCTCTCAGGCTTATGCCCGTGTGCCTGGTCGACTGGCGAGCTGGGCCGCACCTCTACTGGGTGATGGGCATGCATGCTGGTCAGGAGTCATCAATGGGTGGGCACTTGCGGCCGCTGGCCCCATTCGGCCATGCTCTCCCCTGCTTGTTGTTGGTCCTTGGGCCAACAAGCCTAGTGGGTATAGGTGACATTCAAAGTTAGCAGAACATACAACATGCATGTGTGTTGTTGTGTGTCATCAGCGTAGATATTTTGCATCGGCATGGTGTGGAGTGTGTGATTCTCACAATTGTTGGAACGAAATCTTCATCGGCGTGACGCACCAGGACCCCTCCGTATTGCAAGTGGAGGCCGTGTAAATCTCTGAGGATGCCGAGGAGGGGAAATTGATCCTCATTGGTGATCTGATTGTTGGGCAGTGTCGTGTTAGCAACCATGACTGTGCTTTGGAGCGCAACACCTTTGGAAAAAATCATGTTTGACCATTTTTGGACCCACAATTGACCCCCGTAACCCCACCCTAGCAAGAGCACCGCGCATGTTGGTGGTGCCAATAGGGCATTGAAGGCTATTGACAGCATGGAAATATGTTGACAAGTGATCATCATCATTTATCACCACAAGGTTTCCCAACGCCATCCGCTGTCAAACACAACACAAGACTTGGCACTTGAAAAGGTATGCAAAAAAGGTTCCTTTCAAGGCTGATTTTGCGGTGTTTTGGGCCCAAAAGAGGTTGTTGAGGCCACTAATTGGGTACAAAACACACTAGACGGCGATCAAAGGTGTTTGTTCACTGTCTAGGTTCGCTCGAATGCAAATGGACCCCTCCATGGACATCCAAGGCATGCCCCCAAAAAGGCGTTTTTGGCCATTTTTGACATATTTTGAAGTCTGGGCCCGGCATTTGCGACACTCAGTCCCGGCCGCCACCATTGATTTTCTTGCTATAAATTTGTGGGACTGTCCCTCACACCCATCATCCACCAAAATTTCGTCGAAATCCAAAGCACCACCATGGAGTTGTGATTTTTGCCGATTCCACGCGTGCTTCCCTGTTGCTGTGCTGCTTGCTACTTGCCAAACCTAGTAGGTCCACCTGAAACAGTAAAGAGGGTTATTAAACAAGGCTGTTTCCACTAGCTCGGGAACTCTAACCCTAGCTTAGGGTCAGGGCTAAGGTCACCGAGCTAGTGGAACTAGCCTTGGTTTTATAATCCTCTTGAGGGTCTAGGGTGGACCTACCAAGGCGAGGGGAAAATTGGCTTGCGCGGGGGGGGGGGGGGTCGTGGGAGCCCCCCGAAGGAGGGGGGGGGGGTCTGGCAATGGGGCTCCTGTGACAGAACCCTTGGGAAAGTACCAATCACCTCGAAGAGAGGTTGTTAGATCAAGCGCAGGCGTGGCTGTTGTATACCCCCCTTTTTGGGGGTCATTCACGTAGCACACCCCAAGGGTGTGGTGTAATAATTTGTAGTCGGAAGGCTCCAAGCAATGGGGATGCATATGCCTACCGCAAAAACCCATGGTCGAGTGGTAGCGCAGCCTGCAGTTTCTGCGGTCGGCGGTTCGAATCCTTGCCAGGCAGATGCCATCGGCGGCGCCGCCGGCATGTGCACCTGACCGGGGTTCGAACCGCCGACCAAAAAGTCTGTCGCCCGCTGCACTACCATTCGGCCACTACCAGTCACAGCAAATGGGGCCTCCCCACTGCTTGGATCCAAGTCTGCTACAGACGAAAACCCAAACTGTGTGTTTCTCTCTAACCGGACATAAATACCACCACTGCTGCCCCCCCCCCCAATGGAAGTTCAACTTTATTTGCCACCATCTATGACCTTTTTGAAGGCCCCGTCACGGGAGCCAAGGAGGGGGGGGGGTCCGGGAAAGGGGCTCCAACGACCCCCCGCCCGCGCAAGCCAATTTCCCCCCACCCCAGGTTTAGCAAGCAACAGCAACCAGCAAGCAACAGCAACCAGCAAGCACACGCAAAATGGGCAAAAATCGCAACTCCATCATGGTGCTTCGGGTTTGGCTAAAATTTTGGTGGATGATACCTTTGGGTGTGAAGAACAATCAGACAATATGAGCCACAAACTCAACGGTGGCAGTCGGGAAAGGGTGTCGCAAGTGGCGGACATCCGGCTCAAAATCTGTTGAAATTTGGCAAAAAATTGCCATTCTTGGGGCAGTTTGGGTGCCTAGGATGTCCATGGAGGGGTCAAATTGCCTTGGAACCGAGGTAGATGATGAAGAAACACTTTTCATCACCATTTAGTGTGTTATGCACCTGATTAGTTGCCCCAATGATCCCTTTTTAGGCCCAAAAAAATAATGCAAAACGAGTCTTGAAGAGCACCCTTTTTGCATACCTTGTCAAGTTCCACCATTGTGTTTCATAGTCATGGATCGCATTGGGCACTTGTGGTGATAGGCAATGATGAATGGGATCACTTGCAAGCTATTTCCATGCCGTCATCACCCTTCAATGCCCCATTTGGGCACTGCGGAGTGGTGAAGCGTGCACAGTGCACGTGCTAGGGTAGGGTTATGGGGGTCACGTATGGGTCAAAAATGGTCAAAAATGATTTTTTCCAAATTTGTTCTTGGACCATTCAAAGTGCACAAACAACTAGTTTTGGGCTGTTGAGCCATATTTCACCCATAATAGCCCATGCAAGTTCCCAAAAACCCTTGAAATGGGCAAATTTACGACTGGCAGTGCGCCCGGGGGAATAGGCGGAATGTGTTGTGTTTGAATTTTATAGATTGCATTGGGCACCCTTGTGGTGATAAATAATGATGGAAGGGGATCACTTGCAAGCTATTTCTGCTTAGTCAACACCCTTCAATGCCCTATTGGAGTGGTGCGAAAGGAGTGTCGGGGGGCATGTCCTTTGAGCGAACTGAGCCATTTTGGACCCATGTGAGCTCATCTAAGCGCCAAAGAAGCCTTGAAATGGGCACTTTTGGGACTCATAGTGCAGCAAAGGGGGTCCAAGGGAAATGCCGGGGTAGGGGTGATAAGGGACGGGTGTGGGAGGACCCGGGGGGCATGTCTCTTGAGCGAGCAAAGCGAGCGAGGAAGGGTTTCGAGGGTGGTACAAGCGGGGAAGTGGCGGGAATTGTTCTTGGTGTCCCTCATCATGCATCCTTGTTCAGCCCGTAACTGATATTCCCTCCTCCACCAGCTCGGTCCCAATATTCAGTCTTGATTAGTGTGAGGCTCCAAAATGAAGAGCAATGATGTGGCAAAGGGCAACCATGAAGAAAAATTTGAAGGTCTTCTTCAGCCTAATCAAGATGGTTGGCTTTGCCAAACCAGATAGCTGCAAAGGTTCGGGTTAGGTTTATGGTGATGGTATGGTTAGAGGGAGGGCAAGGGGAGGTTAGCGGAGCTTGTGATTAACCAACACTTGGCCTTTGGGCCATGTAACCCCCCCCCCCCAAATCGCCCCTCTTGCCCCCCCCCCCCCCAATCACCCCTCCCTGATGCCCTCCACCCACGGCCCCTCTGTGACCCCTCCCCCATCGCCCCTCCCGGACCCCCCCCTCCCCGCGCTCCAAGTTGTTTAATGTGCAGCATGTGGTGTCGTTGGATGTGTAGTGAGTGGTCTCGTTGGATGTGCAGTATGTGGTGTCGTTGGATGTGCAGTTTGTGTGTCGTTTGATGTGCAGTATGTGGTGCCGTGGGCACGGGGGCCGATCCTGGTCAGGACCCGACCCCAAAGGGGGGAGGGTACCCCCCCCCCCCCCCCCGCTCTACAGACCCCAAAATGGGTTTGGTGCACACTCCTTCCCCCCAATTTTTCAGCCTTGTCAACACATCCATGCCTGTGCCTACACCTGATGAATTTCCATCAGAGCAAGCAACAACCAGCACCATCGGGTAAACAAGCATCACAAGCAAGAAAGCGTGGCAAACATATGACTGCAGCCAAATGGGCTCCTCAATTTCCAGATGACATGAGCAGACATTTGTGAAGAAGTAAAACATTACTGGCCACTGGTTGTTGTACGTTTCAGTGATTAATTCCCGCGTTTCATGCTCATTCAAACTGTGGCAAATTCAGGGTGCAGAAATTGGGAGTATGGGACCTGTGGCATGAACAGCAAACATCCAGAGGACATCCACGGGCATTTACAAAGAGCAAAAGTGTGTTTTTTTTACACTCCGAATATTTCTGAATATTTCCGAATATTTCTGAATATTACCGAATCACCCTGCACAAAAGGAGAAAAAGATGAAGGATAAGGAGAAGCATGAGAAGAAGCAGACCCACCATGAGTCCTCCATCGTGGAGAGGGTAAGATACACAACCAGTGTATGAGGCCATTTGTGACCAACGTCCCCAAAATAATTAATCATTTTAAACTAAATTTCAAGTTTTTACGGTATGTTTATGTTGGGATTGTAATAACATTCCAATCATTTAATGAGTTCCTATTGGTAGCCGTTAGATGGTGGTAAGGTTTGTTGTTATGATCTTGATCCGGTTCCAGGTGAAGAAAGCGAATACAAAAATTATTCAGCAACAATAGTTAATTTTGTGTGCACAGGCACAGAAATATTGTGTACAAGAAGAAATTAGTTGGGAAATTGAATTAACTGCTGGTGGACTTCGGTGTGCCTCGTCACTGCCATGGTCTCTCCGTCCCCTCTAGAACTTGACATTCTTTCCTACCACCTTCTCCCTAGGGGGTACCATTCAAGCCAACCCTGAAGTGCACACAATGGAGTTGGCACCTGTTGACGCAAAAATCTGGTTTGAATATTGTTTTGCTTTGCACTTTTTCATTGGGAAAGGAAAGGTTTTGTTTGATGTCCGCACCTGCAGAGCAAAGGGGGGGGGGGGCGTTCGTAAACAATGCTGGAGGGGTGTGAGGGGGCCTGTTAGTTGGCAAATATTGGAGTGGGTGATTCTTTTTGTTGAGAACAGCGGAGAAGGGACGTCCTTTTGTTGACGAAATTGGAGGAAGGTGGGGGTGGTTGTAGACAAAATTACACGGAACGTGGGGGGTCCTATTTGTTGACAACATAGGGGAGAGGGAGGAGTTCTGTTGTTGACAACATTGGGGTGTGAGGGGGCCTGTTTGTTGACAACATTGGAGGGTGGGGTGGGGGGCATAAAGGCAAAAAGAGTTTGGGGGTGGGGGGTTCCCATGTGTTGACAACATTGGAGGGGGTGGGTTGGATCTGTTGACAATATCAGAGTGGACCAGGGGAGGGGGGGGGAGGGCTGTACTTAATAAATTTGGATTGGCGGGGGATCGCATTTTTTTGACAGAAATAGAGTGAGTGGGGGATCGTTGACAACATTGAAGGGGGGCGGGTTGTTGGCCCCATATTGGAGGGAATGGGGGATACCATTTGCTGAAAACATTGGCGGGAGGTCCTGTTTGTTGACAATATTGGATGGGGGCAGGGGGGGGGGGGTTGTTGACAACACTTTTTTTGGGGGGGGTGACAATATGGGCGTGTTTGTTGACAGCATTGCAAGGAGCGAAAGCCCGTTTGATGACAGCCACGGAGTGGGGAAGGTCTGTTTGTTGAAAACATTGGAGGGAGGGAGACTCCGTTTGTTTACAACGTTTGAGGGTAGGCAGCGATGGGGGGTCCTGTCCCGAAGCGCAAAGATGATTTGCACATTTCATTTGCAGACTTCTTGATGTAATCAATCCTCTGACCACATCATACAATCCTTCACTGTGTGGCCCATGGTCTGAGTAGAAAGATTGGTGTCCAAAAATGTATTAATTGCCAAATTTGAATATGTGCTGGCCAAACAACAGAAAAGCAGATACCAAAGGAGGAAAAAATACCAAAATTACGAAACTATTTGATTTTTCGACCTTTACCCGGAACAATAAAACAGACCTTTGCCCAAAACAAAAATAACACTTTCGAGTTTCTATGGTAATAGGACAACCATGTTTATTAAAATTGTATTTTGTAAGGATTTTGATAGCGTTTGATTAGAACTTTTGAATTTGGACTCTCAACACTTTGAATCTTTGATTTAACTTTTAACACTTAATTAAATGAAAATCAATTTATTAAAATTTTGAATTAAACAAAAAGTATTTATTAACATTAAAATGATCAAGCTTCACCTGTGAGTAATGTGATAATAGTCACAAACCTAATGATAATATGGGGGCTTTCATTATAGATTTTTTGCATCGCTAATTGCAGTGTATTTTTGGCAAAATCCAGTTTTGTGGATACAAGCCTGTGCCAACTTTGCATCCAGGCTCGGAGGGAAGACACATTGAGACTGTCACTTCGACCGTACCTTTTGATGGTCATTTTATCCCCTTTCCTGTGTGCATGTCTCACTGTGTTCCGTACGTCGTTAATTTTTCTTTCTGGGGCTAGGGAAACCTCAACTTAGGTAACGTTCTTCTGAGGCTGCGCGGCAACTGTTGCGCACAGCTGACTGTTGTGGAATGGGGGCATAACGTTTTCGCATGAACGTTGGGGGCCTGCATTGTGGAAGCTGGGGACCCTTCCTGGGATGTCTCCGACTGCCATCCCCCCTGCCTCTCCCCGCACTCTCCATGCCTCCGCCACTGTCTATCTTCACTCGACTCCCCTGCACCTCTCCTGTTCCCCACGCCCTCTTGCCCTGCTGTCTCTCTCATCCCCCTCATCTGCCCCCCCCTGCCCCCCTGGACATCCTCTCCGCCTTTTTCACTGCCTCTGCATCCCCCTCGCCATTCTGTTGCCCCCGCTACACTCCTGCCCTGCATGCTATCTCTCTCTTCCATGCACAAGCCCACCTCTTCCCCGTCTCATGCCCCTTTTCCTCGTCTTCTCTGTATCTTCTGCTGCTCTCCCCTCCTCCCCCCTCTCGCCCTCTCGCGCCCTCCTCCCCGCCTCCCTGACTCTCGATGCACCCACCATCCTCATTCCACTGTGCTGCCGCATCCTGCCTACATCCTTCCTGCCTGCGCCCCCCCCCCCCCCTCCCCCTCGTCACACCTCACCCTGATGACCTCCTGTGCAACCGTACAGCTCTGTGTGCCTGCCTCCTTTGCCGCTCCGCCCCTCCTGCTGTGCTACCTCCACCACTTCCGCATCTCTCGCCCCCTCTACCGCCCCTCGCCACATTTCGCCCCTTGCTCTCCACGCCGTCGACCACCTGCTCGCCCCGCCATGTCTTCAACTGGCAATGCATGCACACATGCTCCTCCTTCCTTCCTCTTCGCGCCCCTGCGCTGCTCTGTCTGCGCCTGGTCCCGGGCTCGGCCGGTTGCTTCGAAAACAGAACCAACCATGACGTACTCTGTGTTGCAGGTGTGGTCAAAGATGGCAGGTGCCCCCTCCCATCAGTGGACCCCATTCCACGACCATGAGCGCCCCACCCTAGAAGTCCATGACATGTCGTACATGGAGGAGCTGCAGTTCCGGAGCAATCTCCAAATGCCGGCTTTTGCCCGTACGTGCAGCCGACCGCATGCGCGCACAATGGCAACCGCCTTCATATACAACAACTGCCTGTTCATCACCGGAGGACGCGACCGCAGGACAACCGTCGCGTGCGACTTTTTCATTCCGCTGCGTCTCCGGCCCCAAACCCTGAAGGAATTCGCTGCCCAATTCCTCACGGACCACAGTGTTCCATGCAGTGGCAGCATCCCGCCAGAGGTGCAGGAGTTCATGACCGGTTTCCATCGCGGACACATGCAGCAGTACAGGCCGGGTGGGCACCGGGCGGATGCGCACATCCGACCTCCCTACAATCCCTGGTCTACCCAGTCTGAGTAACTGTCGTGCCTAAGACACAAGGGGACATCCCCATTGATGTTGCATTCCATGGGGGCCATGGGGGGGCTGCATGCGATCCAGCAATGATCTGACGAACCACGCGACTCTCATAGCCTGATCATATGGCTCGGGGCTCCCAGAGAGGTGCGGACGTTTGGCTTCTTGATGACCGGGTATCAGCACTGCTGGCGATATTGGGAGGTGATGGTCATGCTTCGCACTGCACTCCTCGCCTTTGTCACCCACATCAGAGACGGTACAGTCCCTGTCTTCACTTGCATACTGCTGCTCGTGCTGTCTTTCCTGGGGTTGTGATGCACCCATTTTCCACTGGCCCAGGCCCAGGCAGTGTTGGCCAAGGCAGACAGGACAAATAGGACCATTACAGAACTGAAGAGGACGACGAGAATGGCATGGAGGATTTCTGGGGCGTACAGAGCGATTATGAGGGCTCAGAAGCCAATGGACTCCAAAATACCGCAGAGGAGGGTGTTCCAGGGGCGCAGAAAGACGTCTTCAATGAAGGTGAGGGCGGGTGGGGCGGGTGGGGGGGCAATAGAAGCCCCGAAAACTGAGAAGTCTGGGAAAGGAGCCCGATTGACTCCAAGTTGTGGTGTCCGTTGGGCCGTGACCGTTGGCACATTTGCCTAGACTGTATGGGATGCAATTTCATGGGTGAAGGCATCATCCTCATTATTATGCTCATTCAGTGTGTTTGGCCAACCAAACCGTGAGTGTTGTGGCTTAGTCAGCTTTCGGAGAATCATTTGGGTTTGGGTGTAGCTCATCTGCGGGTCCTTCATCTCTCTCTCTCTCTCTCTCTCTCTCTCTCTCTCTCTCTCTCATGCATCCCAGATTTAGTATCCCGAATTTAGAGGCTTTCTAGTTTACCAGACATTTGACTGTTCCTCCTCCTCCCGCTCGGGTTGCAGACAGCCCCGGTCCCAGCAAGCCCAAATCAGCCTGCCTAAGGCGGCATTCTGTGATTTTGCTTCGAGGACCAATATGTGACGAACACACAGTTGTACGGTTCACACCTCAGATCTCCTACAGGTTCTGGACACCGGAAGCAAAAATACACCAAAAAAAACCAGCCAGTGCGTTTCAGGGCTTGTTCTGAATGAAAACAACCTTGCTCTGAATGAATAAAAACAACCTTCCAGACTCTGGTACGTCTGGACCTCAACAGAGTAGGCTGACCAGTAACTGCTATCAGTTATTGACCACCCGTTGAGCACCAACCTTCAATTTAGGTGGCAGAATTACGGTTAACTGATGGCGGTTGGTGCTCAACCGACTGGTGATTACCAGGCGAGGCCGGTCGGTCGGTAACTGGCAGCCGTCAGTTGCTGGTCGGCTGCTGCTCTGTTGGGATTTCGGTGTACCAAAGGCTGGCAGGTCGTTTTATTTTTTCAGGGTTTTTTATTTTCATTCAGAACCGCCCTGTTCGACCTGCTGTTCGAAACCTGTGAATCATATGTGGTCAACTTTCAATCTAGCTTGCAAGCTTCGGTTGGTCGTTGGTGCTCAACCGACGGGTGAGTGCGAGCCAACGCTGGTTGGTCAATAACTCAAGCGCAGCCCTGGATGACACAGATGTAGATACAACAAGCAAAAGCATCCGCTTGTAATCAGACACATTGCGTGTTCCGAGCACTCCGGAAAATCGGCACATCCGTCGATTGCCGGTTAAGCAAATGTCTGTTGCTGCTGCCAGTTTCATTGAATCGGCTCATCAACTGACAGCCATTTCTGGCCGGCTGCTGCTTTGTTGAGCTCCAAGTGTACCAGGGTCTGACTCGTTTTGTTTTTATTGTCATTCAGAACCGTCCATTTCAGAGCACGTGTGTATCATGTGTGTATGTCAGTTTTCATTTTAGGTGGCAGGACTGTGGTTAATCGACGACGGTTGGTACTCAACGGACGGGTGATTGCCAACCGACGTCGGTCAGTCAGGAACTGACAACAGTTACTGGTTGGCCGCTGCTCTGTTGTCTTTTTGGTGTTGTTGTTGTTGTTGTTGCTGCAGGCACGTTGCAAGATATCCCAGCAGCGCAATGGAATTTCAGGAAATGCAAACCGTCCCTCTGAAAGTATCATCCGGAAACATGAAGTGTTCCTGTCGTCATATATCGTCTTCCTCCGGCGATGTAATCTGAGGCTGGAACTACGAAGTGGTTTCCTGTTCATTGGCAAGTCCTTCGAATCCGTCTCCTGAACCCCAGGATCTAATATCCCAAAGTTACGTGGCCCCTTAGCTTAGGCTAAGGGGCCACGTAGCACTTGCCAATGAGCAGGAAACCACTTTGTAGTTCCAGCAAGTTGGGGGCAGGGGTCACTAGCACTGCACTGCTTTGTTGAGACCCAAGCGTACTGGAGTCTGGCAGTTTTTTTTAATTTTCATTCAGAACGGCCCAGTTAGCCACGTGTGTATCATGTGTGTACGTCAGTTTTCAATTTACGTGGCAGGGCTGTGGTTAACCGTCGGCGGTTGGTACTCAAGCGACGAGTGATTGCTAACCGACGTCGGTCAGTCAGGAACTGACAGCAGTCACTGGTTGGCCGCTGCTTGTTGTCTTTTTGTTGTTGTTGTTGTTGTTGTTGTTGTTGTTGTTGTTGTTGTTGTTGTTGTTGCTGCAGGCACGTTGCAAGATATCCCTGCAGCGCAATGGAATTTCAGGAAATGCAAACCGTCCCTCTGAAAGTATCATCCGGAAACATGAAGTGTTCCTGTCGTCATATATCGTCTTCCTCCGGCGATGTAATCTGAGGCTGGAACTACGAAGTGGTTTCCTGTTCATTGGCAAGTGCTTCGAATCCGTCTCCTGAACCCCAGGATCTAATATCCCAAAGTTACGTGGCCCCTTAGCCTTCCAGATGTATTGCAGATCCACAGACGATACCTGCAGCATGCACTACCCCCCCCCCCCTCGCATGTCCTCTGCGTGGGTTTGAAGGAGCCCGAAACAAAGTAATGCTCCAGAGCAAGTTGGTGGCAGGGGTCACTAGCACCGCACTGCTTTGTTGAGATCCAAGCGTACTGGAGTCTGGCAGTTTTTTTTTTAATTTTCATTCAGAACGGCCCAGTTAGCCACGTGTGTATCATGTGTGTACGTCAGTTTTCAATTTAGGTGGCAGGGCTGTGGTTAACCGTCGGCGGTTGGTACTCAAGCGACGAGTGATTGCCAACCGCCGTCGGTCAGTCAGGAACTGAAAGCAGTTACTGGTTGGCCGCTGCTCTGTTGTCTTTTTGGTGTTGTTGTTGTTGTTGTTGTTGTTGTTGTTGTTGTTGTTGTTGTTGCTGCGGAAACATGAAGTGTTCCTGTCGTCATATATCGTCTTCCTCCGGCGATGTAATCTGAGGCTGGAACTACGAAGTGGTTTCCTGTTCATTGGCAAGTCCTTCGAATCCGTCTCCTGAACCCGAGGATCTAATATCCCAAAGATACGTGGCCCCTTAGCCTTCTAGATGTATTGCAGATCCACAGACGATACCTGCAGCATGCACTACCCCCCCCCCCCCCCTCGCATGTCCTCTGCGTGGGTTTGAGGGAGCCCTAAACAAAGTAATGCTCCAGAGCAAGCTGGGGGCAGGGGTCACTAGCACCGCACTGCTTTGTTGAGGTCCAAGCGTACTGGAGTCTGGCAGTTTTTTTTTAATTTTCATTCAGAACCGCCCATTTAGCCACGTGTGTATCATGTGTGTATGTCAGTTTTCAATTTATGTGGCAGGACTGTGGTTACTCGTCGGCGGTTGGTACGACGGGTGATTGCCAACCGCCGTCGGTCAGTCAGGAATTGACAGCAGTTACTGGTTGGCCGCTGCTCTGTTGTCTTTTTGGTGTTGTTGTTGTTGTTGTTGTTGTTGTTGTTGTTGTTGTTGTTGTTGCTGCAGGCACGTTGCAAGATATCCCAGCAGTGCAATGGAATTTCAGGAAATGCAAACCGTCCCTCTGAAAGTATCATCCGGAAACATGAAGTGTTCCTGTCGTCATATATCGTCTTCCTCCGGCGATGTAATCTGAGGCTGGAACTACGAAGTGGTTTCCTGTTCATTGGCAAGTGCTTCGAATCCGTCTCCTCAACCCCAGGATCTAAGGGAATGCCATGCACGTAGTGCGCAGGCAGTGGGAAATTTTGGATGTCGGCAAATACTCGAACCCTAGTTTCGGCCCCCTTTCACAAGTTTTTTCGTTCCGTACCAGGTTTTATTTTAGCTTCCTAAGCATTTAGGATGTGGCATATTTGATTTGTCAACCATTTTTGCCTATTTTCAACCATTTCCCCCTATTTCCTCCCCTGCATGGGCGTTAGCGCACAGGGTGCGCGCCAGGCATCTTTGAGGGAGCATTATTTTGGGCGTTCAACATTCTAGTGCTATTGAGGAGACCGGGCCAATTATCCAATCCACGCTTTGTTGCGTGGCCAAGTGGGCTTTCCCTTGCTGCTGAACAAAGCATTGAAGCGGGGTCAAGAATAATGGATCCGGGGTTTGTACAAGTTGGACTTTGTGGAAGAAGGGCATGTTCAGAGTGGGCATGTCGGCTTTCCCTTGCCACTGAACAAAGCATTGAAGTGGGGTCAAGAAGCATGGATTTTGTGTTTGTCCCAATTGGACTTTATGGAAGAAGGAAATGTTCAGAGTGGGCAAGTTGAAGGCAGTTTCGTTGTTCTCATGTGGGCTTTAGTGCTTCGCTGTGCTACTAGACAGGTGACAGGTATTCTTGGGTGAGTGTCCCAGCCTCTGCGTGCGCAGTATGCCCGCAGTGCGCACGCAATGCAAGAACTTGGCCTAATATCCCAAAGTTACGTGGCCCCTTAGCCTTCCAGATGTATTGCAGATCCACAGACGATACCTACAACATGCACTACCCCCCCCCCCCCCCTCGCATGTCCTCTGCGTGGGTTTGAAGGAGCCCTAAACAAAGTAATGCTCCAGAGCAAGTTGGTGGCAGGGGTCACTAGCACCGCACTGCTTTGTTGAGGTCCAAGCGTACTGGAGTCTGGCAGTTTTTTTTTAATTTTCATTCAGAACCGCCCAGTTAGCCACGTGTGTATCATGCGTGTACGTCAGTTTTCAATTTAGGTGGCAGGACTGTGGTTAGTTGACGACGGTTGGTACTCAAGCGACGAGTGATTGCCAACCGACGTCGGTCAGTCAGGAACTGACAGCAGTTACTGGTTGGCCGCTGCTCTGTTGTCTTTTTGTTGTTGTTGTTGTTGTTGTTGTTGTTGTTGTTGTTGTTGTTGTTGTTGTTGCTGCAGGCACGTTGCAAGATATCCCAGCAGCGCAATGGAATTTCAGGAAATGCAAACCGTCCCTCTGAAAGTATCATCCGGAAACATGAAGTGTTCCTGTCGTCATATATCGTCTTCCTCCGGCGATGTAATCTGAGGCTGGAACTACGAAGTGGTTTCCTGTTCATTGGCAAGTGCTTCGAATCCGTCTCCTGAACCCCAGGATCTAATATCCCATTACTGCACCCCCCCCTCCCCCCCCTCGCATGTCCTCTGCGTGGGTTTGAAGGAGCCCTAAACAAAGTAATGCTCCAGAGCAAGTTGGGGTCACTAGCACCGCACTGCTTTGTTGAGATCCAAGCGTACTGGAGTCTGGCAGTTTTTTTTAATTTTCATTCAGAACGGCCCAGTTAGCCACGTGTGTGTCATGTGTGTACGTCACTTTTCAATTTACGTGGCAGGACTGTGGTTAACCGTCGGCGGTTGGTACTCAAGCGACGAGTGATTGCCAACCGCTGTCGGTCAGTCAGGAATTGACAGCAGTTACTGGTTGGCCGCTGCTCTGTTGTCTTTTTGGTGTTGTTGTTGTTGTTGTTGTTGTTGTTGTTGTTGTTGTTGTTGTTGTTGTTGTTGCTGCAGGCACGTTGCAAGATATCCCAGCAGCGCAATGGAATTTCAGGAAATGCAAACCGTCCCTCTGAAAGTATCATCCGGAAACATGAAGTGTTCCTGTCGTCATATATCGTCTTCCTCCGGCGATGTAATCTGAGGCTGGAACTACGAAGTGGTTTCCTGCTCATTGGCAAGTGCTTCGAATCCGTCTCCTGAACCCGAGGATCTAATGTCCCAAAGTTACGTGGCCCCTTAGCCTTCCAGATGTATTGCAGATCCACAGACGATACCTACAACATGCACTACCCCCCCCCCCCCTCGCATGTCCTCTGCGTGGGTTTGAAGGAGCCCTAAACAAAGTAATGCTCCAGAGCAAGTTGGGGGCAGGGGTCACTAGCACCGCACTGCTTTGTTGACGTCCAAGCGTACTGGAGTCTGGCAGTTTTTTTTAATTTTCACTCAGAACGGCCCAGTTAGCCACGTGTGTATCATGTGTGTACGTCAGTTTTCAATTTACGTGGCAGGACTGTGGTTAGTTGACGACGGTTGGTACTCAAGCGACGAGTGATTGCCAACCGACGTCGGTCAGTCAGGAACTGACAGCAGTTACTGGTTGGCCGCTGCTCTGTTGTCTTTTTGTTGTTGTTGTTGTTGTTGTTGTTGTTGTTGTTGTTGTTGTTGTTGTTGTTGCTGCAGGCACGTTGCAAGATATCCCAGCAGCGCAATGGAATTTCAGGAAATGCAAACCGTCCCTCTGAAAGTATCATCCGGAAACATGAAGTGTTCCTGTCGTCATATATCGTCTTCCTCCGGCGATGTAATCTGAGGCTGGAACTACGAAGTGGTTTCCTGTTCATTGGCAAGTGCTTCGAATCCGTCTCCTGAACCCCAGGATCTAATATCCCATTACTGCACCCCCCCCTCCCCCCCCTCGCATGTCCTCTGCGTGGGTTTGAAGGAGCCCTAAACAAAGTAATGCTCCAGAGCAAGTTGAGGTCACTAGCACCGCACTGCTTTGTTGAGATCCAAGCGTACTAGAGTCTGGCAGTTTTTTTTAATTTTCATTCAGAACGGCCCAGTTAGCCACGTGTGTATCATGTGTGTACGTCAGTTTTCAATTTACGTGGCAGGACTGTGGTTAACCGTCGGCGGTTGGTACTCAAGCGACGAGTGATTGCCAACCGCTGTCGGTCAGTCAGGAACTGACAGCAGTTACTGGTTGGCCGCTGCTCTGTTGTCTTTTTGGTGTTGTTGTTGTTGTTGTTGTTGTTGTTGTTGTTGTTGTTGTTGTTGTTGCTGCAGGCACGTTGCAAGATATCCCAGCAGTGCAATGGAATTTCAGGAAATGCAAACCGTCCCTCTGAAAGTATCATCCGGAAACATGAAGTGTTCCTGTCGTCATATATCGTCTTCCTCCGGCGATGTAATCTGAGGCTGGAACTACGAAGTGGTTTCCTGTTCATTGGCAAGTGCTTCGAATCCGTCTCCTGAACCCGAGGATCTAATATCCCAAAGTTACGTGGCCCCTTAGCCTTCCAGATGTATTGCAGATCCACAGACGATACCTGCAGCATGCACTACCCCCCCCCCCCCCCCCTCGCATGTCCTCTGCGTGGGTTTGAAGGAGCCCTAAACAAAGTAATGCTCCAGAGCAAGTTGGTGGCAGGGGTCACTAGCACCGCACTGCTTTGTTGAGGTCCAAGCGTACTGGAGTCTGGCAGTTTTTTTTAATTTTCATTCAGAACGGCCCAGTTAGCCACGTGTGTATCATGTGTGTACGTCAGTTTTCAATTTAGGTGGCAGGGCTGTGGTTAACCGTCGGCGGTTGGTACTCAAGCGACGAGTGATTGCCAACCGCCGTCGGTCAGTCAGGAACTGACAGCAGTTACTGGATGGCGCTGTTTTTTTGGTGTTGTTGTTGTTGTTGTTGTTGTTGTTGTTGTTGTTGTTGCTGCAGGCACGTTGCAAGATATCCCAGCAGCGCAATGGAATTTCAGGAAATGCAAACCGTCCCTCTGAAAGTATCATCCGGAAACATGAAGTGTTCCTGTCGTCATATATCGTCTTCCTCCGGCGATGTAATCTGAGGCTGGAACTACGAAGTGGTTTCCTGTTCATTGGCAAGTGCTTGGAATCCGTCTCCTGAACCCCAGGATCTACCCCCCCCCCCCCCCCCTTGCGCAAGCACGGCCTTGTCTAAGCACATGAGCCCGTGTTAACGTCGTTTTGGTGGAGTTTTCTGACCACGGTTTTTATGGTCAGAAATGGGACATTGCGCAATTGTGCTTCGCTTGTAGAGGGAAAGGGGGGTTGTCTAAGCACGGGAGCCCGTGTTATCGTCGTTTTGCTGACTTTCAGGGTGCTTGCGCAAAGGGGGTGGGGGGTAGTGTATGACATGCTATCCGCTGACGCATCTCAGCCTTCAATCTTCGCACCGCTGTTTTTTGCCGCCTACAGTCATTGTGCCTCACACACACTGGGAGGCGTGGCAGTCTCCCACTGCACAACCTGGTTTCAGACTCAGCTACTCTTCACTACGTGTCAGATCCGCTACCACAGCCACCGTGGGATCATGGTAGCACTGGACAGCTCTGAACCTTGATTCCGAGACGTTATCTTGAGTACTGTGAAGTGAGCGGGCTACGCCAGCTCATCTTGGTCTGAACCAAAAAAAGATCCCTGAATGTCCTCCCCCTGCCTTCTGTGTGTCACCAACCATGCCCCAAGTGAATAGTGAGCAGCCGTACCTGCATGTCAACCCATCCCGACCCCATGCTCATAGTGTATGACATGCTATCCGCTGACGCATCTCAGCCTTCAATCTTTGCACCGCTGTTTTTTGCCGCCTACAGTCATTGTGCCTCACACACACTGGGAAGCCCACGGGCGTGGCAGTCTCCCACTGCACAACCTGGTTTCAGACTCAGCCAATCCTCACTACGTGTCAGATCCGCTACCACAGTCATTTGTGGGATCATCGTACCCCCCCTCCCCCTTGCGCAAGCACTGCCTTGTCTAAGCACGCGGGCCCGTCTGACCGTCGTTTTCCTGACTTTCAGCGTGCTTGCGCAAGGGGAGGGGGGGTAATATCCCAAAGTTACGTGGCCCCTTAGCCTTCCAGATGTATTGCAGATCCACAGACGATACCTGCAGCATGCACTACCCCCCCCCCCCCCTCGCATCCCAGTATGGTAACATGAAGGCTAGAGGTTATGGCCAACAAAACACGGCCAGATAGAAGGGTAACATGGCAAACATCAGTGCTACCTGTACATACGCTCAAGTGCTGTGGAACCATCGTATCAATGGAACTGCCGAACATTGCTGCATATGCATACCAGGACGTGCATGTGTGGAGCGCTTTGTTGACCTGCTTGCGCCCCCCCCCCTCGCATGTCCTCTGCGTGGGTTTGAAGGAGCCCGAAACAAAGTAATGCTCCAGAGCAAGTTGGTGGCAGGGGTCACTAGCACCGCACTGCTTTGTTGAGGTCCAAGCGTACTGGAGTCTGGCAGTTTTTTTTAATTTTCATTCAGAACGGCCCAGTTAGCCACGTGTGTGTCATGTGTGTACGTCACTTTTCAATTTACGTGGCAGGACTGTGGTTAACCGTCGGCGGTTGGTACTCAAGCGACGAGTGATTGCCAACCGCTGTCGGTCAGTCAGGAATTGACAGCAGTTACTGGTTGGCCGCTGCTCTGTTGTCTTTTTGGTGTTGTTGTTGTTGTTGTTGTTGTTGTTGTTGTTGTTGTTGTTGTTGTTGTTGTTGCTGCAGGCACGTTGCAAGATATCCCAGCAGTGCAATGGAATTTCAGGAAATGCAAACCGTCCCTCTGAAAGTATCATCCGGAAACATGAAGTGTTCCTGTCGTCATATATCGTCTTCCTCCGGCGATGTAATCTGAGGCTGGAACTACGAAGTGGTTTCCTGCTCATTGGCAAGTGCTTCGAATCCGTCTCCTGAACCCGAGGATCTAATGTCCCAAAGTTACGTGGCCCCTTAGCCTTCCAGATGTATTGCAGATCCACAGACGATACCTACAACATGCACTACCCCCCCCCCCCCTCGCATGTCCTCTGCGTGGGTTTGAAGGAGCCCTAAACAAAGTAATGCTCCAGAGCAAGTTGGGGGCAGGGGTCACTAGCACCGCACTGCTTTGTTGACGTCCAAGCGTACTGGAGTCTGGCAGTTTTTTTTAATTTTCACTCAGAACGGCCCAGTTAGCCACGTGTGTATCATGTGTGTACGTCAGTTTTCAATTTACGTGGCAGGACTGTGGTTAGTTGACGACGGTTGGTACTCAAGCGACGAGTGATTGCCAACCGACGTCGGTCAGTCAGGAACTGACAGCAGTTACTGGTTGGCCGCTGCTCTGTTGTCTTTTTGTTGTTGTTGTTGTTGTTGTTGTTGTTGTTGTTGTTGTTGTTGTTGTTGTTGCTGCAGGCACGTTGCAAGATATCCCAGCAGCGCAATGGAATTTCAGGAAATGCAAACCGTCCCTCTGAAAGTATCATCCGGAAACATGAAGTGTTCCTGTCGTCATATATCGTCTTCCTCCGGCGATGTAATCTGAGGCTGGAACTACGAAGTGGTTTCCTGTTCATTGGCAAGTGCTTCGAATCCGTCTCCTGAACCCCAGGATCTAATATCCCATTACTGCACCCCCCCCTCCCCCCCCTCGCATGTCCTCTGCGTGGGTTTGAAGGAGCCCTAAACAAAGTAATGCTCCAGAGCAAGTTGAGGTCACTAGCACCGCACTGCTTTGTTGAGATCCAAGCGTACTAGAGTCTGGCAGTTTTTTTTAATTTTCATTCAGAACGGCCCAGTTAGCCACGTGTGTATCATGTGTGTACGTCAGTTTTCAATTTACGTGGCAGGACTGTGGTTAACCGTCGGCGGTTGGTACTCAAGCGACGAGTGATTGCCAACCGCTGTCGGTCAGTCAGGAACTGACAGCAGTTACTGGTTGGCCGCTGCTCTGTTGTCTTTTTGGTGTTGTTGTTGTTGTTGTTGTTGTTGTTGTTGTTGTTGTTGTTGTTGTTGCTGCAGGCACGTTGCAAGATATCCCAGCAGTGCAATGGAATTTCAGGAAATGCAAACCGTCCCTCTGAAAGTATCATCCGGAAACATGAAGTGTTCCTGTCGTCATATATCGTCTTCCTCCGGCGATGTAATCTGAGGCTGGAACTACGAAGTGGTTTCCTGTTCATTGGCAAGTGCTTCGAATCCGTCTCCTGAACCCGAGGATCTAATATCCCAAAGTTACGTGGCCCCTTAGCCTTCCAGATGTATTGCAGATCCACAGACGATACCTGCAGCATGCACTACCCCCCCCCCCCCCCCCCTCGCATGTCCTCTGCGTGGGTTTGAAGGAGCCCTAAACAAAGTAATGCTCCAGAGCAAGTTGGTGGCAGGGGTCACTAGCACCGCACTGCTTTGTTGAGGTCCAAGCGTACTGGAGTCTGGCAGTTTTTTTTAATTTTCATTCAGAACGGCCCAGTTAGCCACGTGTGTATCATGTGTGTACGTCAGTTTTCAATTTACGTGGCAGGGCTGTGGTTAACCGTCGGCGGTTGGTACTCAAGCGACGAGTGATTGCCAACCGCCGTCGGTCAGTCAGGAACTGACAGCAGTTACTGGATGGCGCTGTTTTTTTGGTGTTGTTGTTGTTGTTGTTGTTGTTGTTGTTGTTGTTGTTGCTGCAGGCACGTTGCAAGATATCCCAGCAGCGCAATGGAATTTCAGGAAATGCAAACCGTCCCTCTGAAAGTATCATCCGGAAACATGAAGTGTTCCTGTCGTCATATATCGTCTTCCTCCGGCGATGTAATCTGAGGCTGGAACTACGAAGTGGTTTCCTGTTCATTGGCAAGTGCTTGGAATCCGTCTCCTGAACCCCAGGATCTACCCCCCCCCCCCCCCCCTTGCGCAAGCACGGCCTTGTCTAAGCACATGAGCCCGTGTTAACGTCGTTTTGGTGGAGTTTTCTGACCACGGTTTTTATGGTCAGAAATGGGACATTGCGCAATTGTGCTTCGCTTGTAGAGGGAAAGGGGGGTTGTCTAAGCACGGGAGCCCGTGTTATCGTCGTTTTGCTGACTTTCAGGGTGCTTGCGCAAAGGGGGTGGGGGGTAGTGTATGACATGCTATCCGCTGACGCATCTCAGCCTTCAATCTTCGCACCGCTGTTTTTTGCCGCCTACAGTCATTGTGCCTCACACACACTGGGAGGCGTGGCAGTCTCCCACTGCACAACCTGGTTTCAGACTCAGCTACTCTTCACTACGTGTCAGATCCGCTACCACAGCCACCGTGGGATCATGGTAGCACTGGACAGCTCTGAACCTTGATTCCGAGACGTTATCTTGAGTACTGTGAAGTGAGCGGGCTACGCCAGCTCATCTTGGTCTGAACCAAAAAAAGATCCCTGAATGTCCTCCCCCTGCCTTCTGTGTGTCACCAACCATGCCCCAAGTGAATAGTGAGCAGCCGTACCTGCATGTCAACCCATCCCGACCCCATGCTCATAGTGTATGACATGCTATCCGCTGACGCATCTCAGCCTTCAATCTTCGCACCGCTGTTTTTTGCCGCCTACAGTCATTGTGCCTCACACACACTGGGAGGCGTGGCAGTCTCCCACTGCACAACCTGGTTTCAGACTCAGCTACTCTTCACTACGTGTCAGATCCGCTACCACAGCCACCGTGGGATCATGGTAGCACTGGACAGCTCTGAACCTTGATTCCGAGACGTTATCTTGAGTACTGTGAAGTGAGCGGGCTACGCCAGCTCATCTTGGTCTGAACCAAAAAAAGATCCCTGAATGTCCTCCCCCTGCCTTCTGTGTGTCACCAACCATGCCCCAAGTGAATAGTGAGCAGCCGTACCTGCATGTCAACCCATCCCGACCCCATGCTCATAGTGTATGACATGCTATCCGCTGACGCATCTCAGCCTTCAATCTTTGCACCGCTGTTTTTTGCCGCCTACAGTCATTGTGCCTCACACACACTGGGAAGCCCACGGGCGTGGCAGTCTCCCACTGCACAACCTGGTTTCAGACTCAGCCAATCCTCACTACGTGTCAGATCCGCTACCACAGTCATTTGTGGGATCATCGTACCCCCCCTCCCCCTTGCGCAAGCACTGCCTTGTCTAAGCACGCGGGCCCGTCTGACCGTCGTTTTCCTGACTTTCAGCGTGCTTGCGCAAGGGGAGGGGGGGTAATATCCCAAAGTTACGTGGCCCCTTAGCCTTCCAGATGTATTGCAGATCCACAGACGATACCTGCAGCATGCACTACCCCCCCCCCCCCCTCGCATCCCAGTATGGTAACATGAAGGCTAGAGGTTATGGCCAACAAAACACGGCCAGATAGAAGGGTAACATGGCAAACATCAGTGCTACCTGTACATACGCTCAAGTGCTGTGGAACCATCGTATCAATGGAACTGCCGAACATTGCTGCATATGCATACCAGGACGTGCATGTGTGGAGCGCTTTGTTGACCTGCTTGCGCCCCCCCCCCTCGCATGTCCTCTGCGTGGGTTTGAAGGAGCCCGAAACAAAGTAATGCTCCAGAGCAAGTTGGTGGCAGGGGTCACTAGCACCGCACTGCTTTGTTGAGGTCCAAGCGTACTGGAGTCTGGCAGTTTTTTTTAATTTTCATTCAGAACGGCCCAGTTAGCCACGTGTGTATCATGTGTGTATGTCAGTTTTCAATTTACGTGGCAGGACTGTGGTTAACCGTCGGCGGTTGGTACTCAAGCGACGAGTGATTGCCAACCGCCGTCGGTCAGTCAGGAATTGACAGCAGTTACTGGTTGGCCGCTGCTCTGTTGTCTTTTTGGTGTTGTTGTTGTTGTTGTTGTTGTTGTTGCTGCAGGCACGTTGCAAGATATCCCAGCAGCGCAATGGAATTTCAGGAAATGCAAACCGTCCCTCTGAAAGTATCATCCGGAAACATGAAGTGTTCCTGTCGTCATATATCGTCTTCCTCCGGCGATGTAATCTGAGGCTGGAACTACGAAGTGGTTTCCTGCTCATTGGCAAGTCCTTCGAATCCGTCTCCTGAACCCCAGGATCTAATATCCCAAAGTTACGTGGCCCCTTAGCCTTCCAGATGTATTGCAGATCCACAGACGATACCTGCAGCATGCACTACCCCCCCCCCCCCCTCGCATGTCCTCTGCGTGGGTTTGAAGGAGCCCGAAACAAAGTAATGCTCCAGAGCAAGTTGGTGGCAGGGGTCACTAGCACCGCACTGCTTTGTTGAGGTCCAAGCGTACTGGAGTCTGGCAGTTTTTTTTAATTTTCATTCAGAACGGCCCATTTAGCCACGTGTGTATCATGTGTGTATGTCAGTTTTCAATTTACGTGGCAGGACTGTGGTTAACCGTCGGCGGTTGGTACTCAAGCGACGAGTGATTGCCAACCGCCGTCGGTCAGTCAGGAATTGACAGCAGTTACTGGTTGGCCGCTGCTCTGTTGTCTTTTTGGTGTTGTTGTTGTTGTTGTTATTGTTGCTGCAGGCACGTTGCAAGATATCCCAGCAGCGCAATGGAATTTCAGGAAATGCAAACCGTCCCTCTGAAAGTATCATCCGGAAACATGAAGTGTTCCTGTCGTCATATATCGTCTTCCTCCGGCGATGTAATCTGAGGCTGGAACTACGAAGTGGTTTCCTGTTCATTGGCAAGTGCTTCGAATCCGTCTCCTGAACCCCAGGATCTAATATCCCAAAGTTTCGTGGCCCCTTAGCCTTCCAGATGTATTGCAGATCCACAGACGATACCTGCAGCATGCACTACCCCCCCCCCCCCCCCATGGCATGTCCTCTGCGTGGGTTTGAAGGAGCCCTAAACAAAGTAATGCTCCAGAGCAAGTTGGTGGCAGGGGTCACTAGCACCGCACTGCTTTGTTGAGATCCAAGCGTACTGGAGTCTGGCAGTTTTTTTTAATTTTCATTCAGAACGGCCCAGTTAGCCACGTGTGTATCATGTGTGTACGTCAGTTTTCAATTTACGTGGCAGGACTGTGGTTAACCGTCGGCGGTTGGTACTCAACCGACGGGTGATTGCCAACCGACGTCGGTCAGTCAGGAACTGACAGCATAACTTCGGCTTTTGAGCCGCCCAGGGTGACAAACCGCATAAGCATGTGGTGCACCAGCGGAATCGGAAATCCCCCTCTCACACACACCCAATACCCCAGTACCCCCTCCCGTTTATAATACTTACGCCCTTGTCCAAGCTACAGCCGGCTATCGCTGAACGGGGAATCTGGGTGATGGAATGGGCAGAAGCCCCATGGACTATAGCTCCTTAATATGATTTCCTTCCCTTACACTGTCCCTGTGCAGAACAAGGGGCATGCACAGAACTGATCAGTGGATGTTGTGCATTGAGAATTCTGCTTATTTGTATTGTGTGCATGGCATGACTGGCCATTAATTCTGCAGAGTATGCGCCGGTAAATGGTTTATCAGGAGTGGTGTCCAACCCCCCCGGGGGGGGGGGGGGGGGGGCGTCATTTGGTGACCGCCCCCCCCGGGGTGGGGGGGGACCCGGGGTGGGGGGGGACCGTCGTCCCGGGGGGGGGGGGGGGGGGGCTGGACATGGGGGGGCGAGGGTACAAAGGGGGGGGGATAGGGTGAAAAACACATAAATGCTGCCTAAAACATGCATTACACAGCTTTTAGGTGGTCGCCATATCCAAAAAACAAGTTTTGGAAACTTCGATTTTTGAGCTGCCCAGGGTCAAAAACTGCATCGGCAGGTCGTGTACCAATCCCTTGGGAGACCCCCCCCAATACCCAAATGGGGTGAAAAACAGATACACACTCTGCCTAAAACATGCTTTGCATAGCTTGGATGGTCATTGTGAACCGTCATATCAAAAAAGTAATTTTCGGACACTTCGATTTTTGAGTTGTAAGGGCGAAACACAGCAAAAGTAGGTCATGTACCACTCCATCTACACATGTAAGCCATTATTGGTTGAAACAATGATTTTGCGTCTTTACATGGGGCTTTGACCGGCCCCACGGGGGGGGGGGGGGCAGTCCCGGTCCTTGTATGCGACACCCCCCAGCCCCCCCCCCCCCCCCCGGGCTTTGAGAGATAGTCGTGTCAGGGCAATGGCGCCAACGGTGCGGAAGTTTTTTTGTGCATGCTTCCCTTTCATCAAACTATCCATGTTTTGAGTGCCAAATTAGCAAGACGAGGCGCTAAACAAAGGGGGAACGTTAGCGCACCGGGCATCTTTTTGGACCCTTGCCCCTCTAGTGGCTATTTGGGCGCCTAGCTGTACTAGAGACCCACACTTTGAAATACTAGGAGCATCATGGTGACCCCTAGCGTAGGTTTTGACTTCTGATTTTGTCCCCTTTGTTGGGGACCCCCAAGAATGCAGGGGTGACGTAGCATTTCCGCCCTCTTTTGAGCCCCAACCTTCCGGTGCTATTGAGGAAACCGGGACAATCTTTGAATCCACGCTTTGTTGCGTGGAGCATCATGGTAATCCCTAGCGTAGGTTTTGACTTCTGATTTTGTCCCCATTGTTGGGGACCCCCGAGAATGCAGGAGTGACGTAGCATTTCCGCCCTCTTTTGGGCCCCAACCTTCCGGTGCTATTGAGGAAACCGGGACAATCTTTGAATCCACGCTTTGTTGCGTGGCCCCTCGAGTTGGGGTTAGGGACTCACAATCCACGCTTTGTTGCGGGGCCCCTCGAGTCGGGGTTAGGGACTCACAATCCACGCTTTGTTGCGTGGCCCCTCGAGTTGGGGTTAGGGACTCACAATCCACGCTTTTTTGCGTGGCCCCTCGAGTTGGGGTTAGGGGCTCACAATCCACGCTTTGTTGCGTGGCCCCTCGAGTTGGGGTTAGGGACTCACAATCCACGCTTTGTTTACAAGGTGAATGTTGCCGTTGATATGTTGGGCTTTGTAGGGAACGTGTGCAGTGCATTGTGGTCTACTTGGGGGGCTTCTCCATGAGAGCGTAAATCTGGGGCTGAAGTCGGGATAGTTAATAGAAAAGTAGCGCGCCGGGCAAACATTCCCCCAAATGTCGTTTGTTGTAAAGGGAAGATCACCACAACCACTGTAGACACACCTACCCATCTGCAGCCCCTGCTTCACAACACCCACCAGCGGCTGCCCCAAACCCGCCCTAGGCACACATCCCCCCTGGAGGTATGCATCTTGTAGTAGTGGGTTGCGTGCAGGCCGCCCCACCTTGGGAACCCCCGCCCCCATGGCCGAACCCCCCCCCCCCCCTCACACACCCGGTTGTAGTCGCCCCCCCCTTGACCGGCCCTAGGTAAGGCTAGAGACTGCAAAAAACAATCCTTTTGTGTGTGTGCGTGTGTGTGTGTGTGTGTGTGTTGCGTGTTGTTTTGTGCTAGTGGGTCCGGACGAAAAACTCCTTGGGGGATGCATTTATTGGACAAAATAATGATTTTACAAGGGTTTAAACAAACAATTCAACCCCTTGAGGTAGGGCACGCGAATAGGCCCAAAACGGGGGGTCATCTGGCGTTTCCCAAACATGTACGGGCCCGCTTGGCTTTGGTCTAACAACCTCCGCGAGGTGATTTCATTGATTTTTCACCCCCCTCCCCCCCTTCAATTGTGATTCCCACACCCCCTGAATTTTTATTGCCGGTTTTCATTGCTACCCACCGACCCCTCCAATGCCCCCCCCCCCCCGCTGCCCCGAATGCTGTCAACTGAAGTTGCACAGAAACGCAAGTTCTGAGCGTAGCCCAGGGTGGGCAAACAAAAAGGCTCAGGAACGTCTGCAGGACTACTACTGTATACATACAATCTATTTGTTCTCCAATCCATTTTATTTTGTGAGCACCTCTGTCTTTATCAACATGCCCCCGGACAGTGATGCTTGCACAGATAAGTTACTAGTTGAGCCTTGCCTCAACTTATGTTTGCACTCCCATACTTAGGCAGTTTTTCTGTCTTCCTTTCATAATGAGTGCCATGGACGGGCATGAAACGCAACCAGCTTCGGACTCATATCAGCCTCACGCTTCCGCCGAGGAGAGACTCGCAAAGCAAGCCAGAGAAATTCAGCAACTACGAGAGCAGCTCACCCGGGTGTCCGTGAAGGAAGGTCCGACACTCCCTCCCTTGTTCGTGCCAGAGCCGAACAAGGCCCTGGAGCATCCCCAGGTGACCCAGTGGATGCGGCTTATCCTCTCCAATCTGAAAGCCTACGTCAGGCTGAGGGCTGGAGAAGTTGGCGAGGTTCCGCGGCCGGTCACCTGAAAGGGCCAGGTCACCAACGACATGATGGACTAAGGGGAGTAGCTGGCGTGGCGCACTTGGGATTGCGGCAATCAGTCCCAGTCAACATACGCCAGAACGTATGCGGGATCGGCCGGCCGGAAGTGCCAAGCAAGCAGACCAGCGGCACTCCACGCTGGAGGAGGCCAGAGAAGCCCTTGGAGACAACTTCGTGTGGAGAAGCGTTAAGTTCAGGGTGGTGGGGGGCATGCTGCAATGGCAGACGCGCCAAGGGGAGTGGATCCCCGTTGACCGGCGTCCTACGCGGCGCGAACGAGCCCGTCTACTGTCGCAGAGGCACTAGCAAGCATCCTGGCGGAACGCGCCCGCATGGGGGCGATTGCGTCCTCCATCCGAGGCATTACATCGGTCATCCGTGCTGTTGAGGACTTGCAATGGATTCCGCCGGCCATCACCACCCTTCACAAAAGGATCGCTGCGGGGGCGGCGTAAGCCGGACTCCAGCCGTACCTTCCCCCGGCCCAGCTAGTCATTCTCGTGGAGAACGCAACCAAGTCTAGAGGCTCTTGCAACCCTTGCCTGGGTTTGCTTCCTGCGAGTCGGGGAGTCCGCGTGGTAGACATTGCGCTTCCGGGGGCTATCCAGTTTTGGAACTCCAAAAGTGGAGATGAGGGGTACACCACTAGGCCCCTCTCTAGGTACGCTGACCAAGTGCAAGAGTGGGCCCACGGCTTCGTGGTGGGATCTGGCAGGAAGTGTGACATGCTGGTTTGGCAAGCAGGTGAGTCGGGTCTGGAGCCGGGCATGGCCGAGTGCCTTGCTAGCACAACATACGGCCAGGTGGCACGCCCTCCGCCGGGGAGGCGCGAGGGCGTGCCAGGCCGGGAGGCCCACCCTGGCCTAATGGTGGGGGCGGTGGCAGAGCATTGCAGTGGCTCTGCAGTATGCCACTGGCTGGACTCACCCGGCGGTCATCGCCCCCACCATCCTCCCCGCCTGGATGCGCGGTGAAGACCCCAGCCCGGAGCCCTCGCGAGTGGGCCTCGCATCTATCGGGGGCCGTGCCATGTATCCCGAGCTGGCCCGGGTGGTGGACACGCCGACCAAGAGGAAAGGCAGACCTCCACGCTCTTCAAGAAGACTCCACTGGACCCAACGCCTCGACATGTAGGACCACGCACAAAGGACAAAGGACGACTTGTACAGTACTGAAACTCTGCACCTACGACGACAACAGTACCTGCGTAGGAAGAGGCCATGGGAAAACTGGGACCCCACTCCCCTTACTACCGAAAAAGCACAAAACACGCTGGGACCCCATCGAGTGGGAGGTTCCATGCAACAATGAAACCCACACACATTGACGTGAGACGATCCACAGGCATGACAGTGCACTGTCCCGACCCCCTACAACTTCAATAGGGAACACATGGGGGACCAGTCATGAGCTGAATCCCGTATGCTTACCCAAGCTCCGCCGAAATCTGTACTTAATGCACTTGCCCTCCGGGCCTTTGGCACACTTGGATTGGCCTATTTGATAAAAAAAAAAAGCAAAGAGGTCAGTGGAACAACCCCGCACCCCACATATAAATTACAAGTTGTGCTAGATTCGGTGCCAAGGCTAGCGGAAGGGGAAGACCTTGCCCCACATAGTGGATATGAGCTCACGGCGCCCACACACTATGGTAGATACCTCCACTGGAGACCAAGCCCGTGCCAATGTTACAAAATGTGGAAGAAGTACACTCCGCGCGTACACTTGCTCCAAAGGAAAATCAAGAAAGTGTCGACACATTATCAGAAGAGTGGAGCAGATGGGAAGACAATGGTTGGGTTGTTGCGGGATTGGGTCCTGTTGACAACCAACAAAGCATGGGAAAAGGGCACAACAATTCAGGTGACAGCAATCCTCCTTGGTGTGTTGATTACCCTCACCCGAACCGATGTCCACGAGGGGCACTATGACCCCTATGATAGGGTTGACAGACCGCCCCCGTGAGATGGGTAATACGGGGCAACGTGCACCATTTGAGCTATGGTTCATTGCTCTGTGCCTTGGCTTTGCTAGGGATCGAGTGTATCATATGAGTTTGATGCCCGCTTTTCATGAACTGTCTTGAGTACTCTCCTTTGAACAAGTTGAGTCAGCCAAAAAATCGTGTAATGGATAGCGCCAACAAGCCTGGATAGTAGCATGGATATCGTTAGCATGCCTTAGGCCTTGGGGGGTTAGAACAAATAGTGGTGACATACCTTGTGGCAGAAGGGATAGCGTTGACATGCCTTGGGTGGTAGTAGAACGGAAAGCAGTGACATGCATTGGGGAGCAGAACGAATAGCATCGGCATGCATAGGGTAGTAGAACAAATAGCGCTGATATGCATGGGGTGTTGGAGAGGATAGCACTAACAGGCCTCGGGTAGAATGGATAGCTCTAGCATGTGTTGGGTTGTAGCATGGATATCGATGACATGCATTGGGTAGTAGAAGTGCCAACGCTGACTTACAGTCCTTGACATGCCCTGGGTAGTACAATGGATAGCGTTGACGTTCCCTGGGTAGTACAACAAATAGCACCGAGGGTATTTGAACAGTCAACGATTACATGCTTCCCGTGTTTGAGTGGATTGCGCAGATAGGCCTTGAGTGGTAGAATGGATAGCACTGATATGCGTTGGGTTGTATGATGGACAGCACAGGCTGGAGCACACTGGCCATCTTTGGAGTGCAAGTGTATAGAATACTGTGGAGCCGATTGCGTCTGCTAATATTTGCAACCTGATTTCTTGACGAGCATGAGAGGCGTGGCCACAAATGGGCAGCCACAGGCAAACAGGTATGCAGAGATGCCATGTGTAATGGAGCCATGGATTTGTGTGCTGTTGGCTTTTGGTGGCTTTTTTTTTTTGCATGTCCAGGGGAATACTGTAGCCCATGTAGACCACAAGAAGCAACAGGTTAGTGAATTTGGATTTGTCTTTCGTACCCGACAACTCAATGGAGAGCCCACACACTCACTTTCTGAGTGTCTATTTTTTTTTCGAGCACACTTTCTGAGTGTCTATTTTTTTCCGGTACCAACGAATGGACCACGGAAAGCCCAGCATGGGGCACCGTGATGCAAGACGCTTTGCCTAGCTCCGAGCCTTGTTACGGCAGGCGTTCTTGGCAACACCCGCAACCATCGACACGGTCAACAGCAACGCCGACACCAAGGGAGCAGTCACGGCCGAAACGGACATTGTGACGGACACCGCCGGGTACGCCTCCGCCGGGGCGAAGTACGACCCCGCCCTGGGCAAGGACGACCTGAAGGATTCCCTCCTCACGCTGAAAGACACCGACAGAAGACCCGACAGACCCGTCAAGACCGCCACCTCAGGCGACTACGATTGGGACACCGTTGGTGTGAGCACAATCATCCTCAACAATCTGGGCCTCTCTGACGACCCTGAAGCCGCCGCTACGCTAAAGGGGAACACGATCAGGAACACCCACCTAGCTATGATCGCTATGTTGGACCACTACGTGCAGACCCGGGTCACCAGTGAGGGTTCCAGCGCTGCCTCTGACCATGCGAATGACAAGACGGCTGGCCGTTTCAACCCCCTGGGTCCCTCTGACGATCCCGTGGCCGTTGCTGAGCTGAAGGCGAATGAGATCACGCACGCCCGCTTAACGATGATCTACATGCTGATCTACTATGTCCAGGCCTTGGTCACCAGTGAGGGCCCCAGCGCTGCCTCTGGCCGTGCGACAGGCGAGTTGGCTGACTGTATCAACCCTTTGGGTCCCTCTGATGATGCTACAGACGCCCGCCGTCCGGATGGCCCGAGACCCGAGCATGGCTGGATGGGTTATAACAGACTGCCCGAAGACGCACCGCCGCGAGCCAAACTTGCCCCCCGCCGTTACACCAACCAGTTCTACACCGAGGGCACGCAAAGGCCTACTGAGACGACCTCCGCCGATACGACAAGGACTAACGTGGATGCCAGTAACGCCACCAACAAGGCGGCAGACGTGAGCCGAGACGTGGGCACCCACGACCCGTACCATTTCCAGCCTCAAGTGATGAGTCCAAGGTATGCCTCCCACCCAAACATCCAACCGGCGGTGCGGAGCCCAGCTCCCCGCTAAGACACCGACAACCAACCGCCGGACACAACCGACAGGACGGAGAACAACACAACGGCGGTGCGGAGCCTCGCTCCCCGCCCTTGGCATGCCACGGTACGACTCAACAAAACGACCTCATGGAGGCCACGACCGCTGTGCTACATAGGATTGATGACACACATCATCCTGCTCCTGCTACACAACGGAGACGGCGGAGTGGAGCCCTGCTCCCCGCCAGCCAACACCACCGACCAGACAACGTACCAAAACATCATGACACACTACGGAATGGCCAACGGCGGAGCGGAGCGACGCTCCCCGCCAACAATGCCAACCATGACGACGGTGCGGAGCCCTGCTCCCCGTCCGTGTCACTACCCACACCACACCGTAACCGCTGCACAGTTTTCTGCGCAGGAACTGCACCGACGACCGGACATACACCCTGTGTTGCATGTGACGCCGTTGCCATCGCATACACCGCACTGCTCGCGAACTAGGAATTGCCGCAACACGGCGTTCTCACAACGATCGACCCCCCCCTCCCAACCCCACCCTGCGTGGCGCTGTAGGTCGGTGATCGTGAGCGGCGCCGGACCCCCGGTTTGCATTCCGGCAACCGGGTCAGTCAAGGGCATCAAACATGCCCTCCATCACCTCACGCCACACCTACCCCCACCGCAACACCAGCGGCTGTTCTACCAAGGACAGCTGCTCGGAGACCACGACCCGACCCCGACCACGACCGCAACCGGACCCATCCACCTGACGTTGCGACTGGTGGGTCTGAAGGGAGGAGGCAGACGGTCACGGAGAGACACAGACAGTGACAGCACCAGCGACAGCGACAGTGACAGCCACAGCCGACGGAAAAAGTCCCGGAAGCGCAGCTCCAAGGGCGAACTCACCCAGGTCCTGCGGGCCATGACGTCCCTTGCGGACTCTGTAGCAGGAATCTGCCGGTCGATCCAACCACAGCAAACCGTGACGCCTGAGGCCCCAACGCCACAGCGCAGCACTGACAGACACAGTGACCAAGCCCGCACCCAGGCAGAACCGTCACAAGACGAGGCGGCACCACAGGCACGACGACGCTACTGCGTGAGCATCGACACGCGCCAAGGGGAGCGACAGGTCTCCCTGCACGAACCCGGACAGCAGCCTCAACACTCACCCCTCTGCCCCCCAACTCCTGTGGCCGAACCGCTGCGTTTCTACCGCAATCCTCACAGCCCGGAGGTGCCATGTGCGGTCCCTGCCCTCCAACACGGACACGGGGACGTAAACCGACAGCCCCTCCCACAGCAGGCGGCCACACGCATGGAACACACGGCGGCGCAGCCGGTGTACCACAGTGAACCACTGCGTGTACCACAGACACAGCACGAACCTCAGGCACAATACCGGGCAGCCACATGCATGGAACACACGGTGGCGCAGCCGGTGTACCACAGTGAACCACTGTATGTACCACAGCCACAGCACGAACCACAGGTGCAGTATCGGGCCGTCGTCGACCGCCATGGACAGCACATACTGCCAGAGGACACTTCAGGGACCTGGGCCAGGTTCAGCGAGCAGAATGCAGCTGCGCTCGAGATCCTGCGAACCGAGCCACCGATGCAGCGACGCACAGATGCCGAACCGGCGACGGGATATCTGGACATGTGGCTCTCAAGGGATCGCACACGACCACTGGCGGACCCGCATGCCCCCCGACGACGACCCACGGACGCACCAGACGAGCACCCCGTGCACCAACCCGGACCCCCTCAGATCCACGGGGAAAGGGCACCGTGGCACGATACACACGCAGAACAGGCACCAGAACAGGGACCGGAACCATCCGGCTGGGGACAGGCTGGGGTTTTCCCCTTCACTGGAGGCTGGGACGTGGTGGCCGCACAGCAAGAACAGCAGGCACCCCCCCGTCAGCCGCGAGGAAGGAGGCGCCGACCCAGGACCCACAAGGGGGAACTGGGGACGGTCATCCCCAACATCCCCACCATTCCACCCCCTGATCAACGAGATACCGCGTCACCTGATGTGCTGGTATGTGCATACATATGCATGAGGGGTACAGCGGGAGCCTGCGGCTACCTTCCCAACACCTGCCTTGCGCCATTTTCCACAGTGAACAGCGGGAACGGACAACCTGGAACGGACCGCGTCGACCGCACGGTGACCGCACGTTGGCAAGTCGGCCGTAAGGATTTTGCACCTCAGGCATGCACGCTAATGACTGGTGCCGCTGGCACCCACTCGGCCGGGACCTTGGCCACTGCCTACCAGGCCGCAGTTTATTTATCCGGGTACACCGGCGTGGGCGCTTTCTTTGCCACCGGTGATGCCCGGCATGCTGACCAGCAACAGACAGCACACGACGGACAGACAGGAATGTCATATATGGCCCCAACCCGGCCATCAACAGTGCGGGGCCAGACAGACAGGCAACGGGCTGCGAAGGCGACGGGCCGTGTGAACATGCCCGCCTGCCGACCATGCGTGGGGATGGCAGGCGCTACTGGCACCTGCCCGGCTAGGCCCTTGGCCACCGACTACTCTCCCGCTCTACACACCGGTGTGGGCGCGCTCGACGCCCCCGGTGACGCCCAGTCTGCTGACCAGCGACAGGCAGTACACAATAACCAGACAGGAATGTCATATATGGCCCCAAACCGGCCATCAGTACGCGGGGGCGCCGCGCAGGCCCCGACCGACGGGCAACGGACTGGACAGGCACCTGCGACTGTGACCAGAATACACGCATTTACTGGATCAGATCCCTTCGTGCTTATGCCACAGAATCGTGAGGAACCCCCCTACCCCTCGGGGCACCCCCCCCCCTCATGGGAGAAATGCCTCGCGACCCACCATCTAGGCAGGCACCCCCCAACAGTCGACGACACCCCCCCGCCCTCATTGGGTTGTTGAGGGACCGCACGGTCGACGGTGATATCGAAAAGAACCCGGGGCCTGAAGATGCGCAGACCACAGGGAACGACATCCCCCCCAAGCACAGAGAGATGGTCACCCGGCTAGCCAGCGAGATCGAAACGGCCTCCAACCCCCACTACCCCGCTAAACTATACAAATACGCGACACAGGCACTCACGGAGGCACTGCAAAAAAAGCGGCGCGCATCCACCCCTCCCTTAGGACACAACATACACGCACCATGTGCAGAACCGTCTACCACACATGGCACATTGGAGGTGCCATCACCAGAGGCACCCCTGGTGACAGAGGTACATGGCCCAGGCACACCACGACCCGCCCCCTTGGAAACTGCCGAGTTGACTGTAAAAACACAAAAACACCACTCACCGGTAGGATTAAGCATGACCACAGCCATCGATGTAGTTTGCCCCCGATGCAACATGGCCGACTTTGTGTACTTCCGCTGCACCACATGCAAGTATTTTGCCATACACCAACCGGATACCCCAGACTTGGTGCCACGGCGACTCTACAACGTGATGTCCCCAGACCCCTATTACCCACGACAGGAATCCTGGCAAGAGGCCATACCGGACACCACCTCGCAAACCTACCGCACGCCAGTACCACACAAGACGGGCCCCCGACCGACCGTGGAGGACACCCCGGACGGATGGTTACGTGACGTCACAAGCGACGGGGATGTCGAACCAAACCCCGGCCCCAGCCCATCAACACCCTCAGCGAAGCGCACGCGATACAACCAAGACACACCACATATGTACCAAACACCTAGGATGCTACGCAAGCGCACCGCGGACAACACCCCCCCCGGACAAAAACGGAGGCGCACAGACCACGTACCCATGGCGAACCAGGAGCATCAATCGTCAACACTGGTATATAACCACCACAAACGAAAGGCGGACGGGGAACCTACCCACCAACCACTGCCCAAAAGGCACCAGAGCACGACCCGCTGGGACGAGCAACACCCCCTCGGGAACCAAGGAAACCTACGCATGAAACGGCCATATGAAGACACCACTGACCAGGTCATAGGTGACTCACCACGCAGGAAGATACGCCGAACACAACGCCTACGCAATCGCCCCTACCCGAGACCTACGAGCTGGGTCCACGACCCGACTCAAGACGGAGACACAGAGCCCAACCCCAGACCAACCACACCCGCAATGGAACGCACAGCCCAGACCACACCGCCGGAGGACTGCCCAGTATGCTTGGACAGCCCCGCGGATACACACCTGAGCTGCGACCCCAGGCACACGCTGTGCCAGGACTGCGCCAACGACCCACGACTGCTAAGATGCCCACTGTGCCGCGGCACCCTGCAACCAAAGATACCCCCCCCACCCCCGGATGACCCAACATACGCGTATTTCCACATACAAATCTACAACAACAGACTCCTCACATACACGGATCACTGCGCAACTCCCAACCCGCCAGTGCACGTGGCATACAACGTGTGGAGGAGACTACCTAGCACGACAGGCCAACTGTGGGAGGTACACCTCAGGACTGACCTCCCATACTACCACATCGCAAGACACAGACTGCATGTCCTCACGGGCACGAGGGAAGGCTTCCACATGGCCTTATCCATCCGATACTGGCTCTTTCTGGTCCAACCCTTGCAACACGACCTGCCCCTGGAGCACGACACCACCGGCTGGGCGCCACCCGACCACCCATCGGATGTGCGCCATGACGGGATCACATCCATTACCTCAGACGTGGTTTACCCACGACACACCCAATGGGTGCCGGATGCCACGCAGGATGGTGATGTGGAACCCAACCCAGGCCCGGATAGCAACGCCCCGCCCCATGGCCTGGTGCGCACCCTGGCAGAAAACTACGAAAGGCACACGTCCGGACTGCACACTGGTGTGCAAGACCAGGGGGACGAAAAGGAAAACCCGGACATCTTGGAGACAAACTCAAACCCCCCACCAGAGGATACCACTGAGCGGGAGCCCCCCCAGAATGGGGAACCTAGCACACCACCTGACCAACACACCGAAGGGCTAAGTTACGTCCCGCCTCCACCCCAAGAGGATACACAGGCATACACATTCCACGAAGACGGCAACAACCCACTAGACAAACTACCCATACACACACCTACGGAATACCAGCTCATAGAAGAACTCGTAAAGCTCAACACGGGCGCGTCACAACAACCAATGACTACAGCAGAGCAAGACACATTGAAAGCATCAGTTGTGTACGACGCACAAACTAGACTAAAAACCTACTTAACAAAGCACCCAAACCGTGCAGTGACCACAGAGCACATCAGGAGGCAAACACAGGAAGGGGTATGGTATGACAGGAACACCTACCAACTCCCTCTGTTTGCGCAACACAAACTGCGCGACGTCATGACGGTGAGGCATGAGGCGGACTCTGACGGTATACACACGGTATCCGAGATGGCCGAAGCACACCAATACACAGTACACACGGAAGCCGACCATCAAGGGAACCCAGACATCCGGAACAAGACATACTTACTACTGCCACGGGCAACCGGGACCCGCCGCAACCATGAACGACGCATGCAGCGCGCCGCCATACAAACGGAATGGGGCGGAAGTGAGGACGAACGGGTTGACCAAGTCCTACGGGCACTCGGCGACCCGGGGGCCAAGGAGCTGATCCTGGCTTACGAGGCGGACCGCCAAGACATTACAGCACTACAAACCTACCGCATGGACTGCCTCCACCGCGCCCCCCTGCGCAAACTGGCCCGCTATGTAAGGGGCGTATACCAATTCGACAAATTCCCCGTGCGCAAGTGGTCCCCGGAACACGAAACTATGGTCGACCACCTACAACCCAAACCCATCATGGCCCTCCACCTGGACAACACCATAAAGATGGGACACGAGCCCACGCACAAAACATACGCACTCACGAAGGGCACACCCATACAAGTGGGACTGGAAGACCGCACAGACACACTACAACCAGAACCGGCTAAGACTACAATCGTAGTGGAGTGCCCACCAGAAACGGGCATTAGGACGCGAGACGCATTTATGAAACGGATCAACGGCCACCAGTCTGACGTCGCATCCACCATAGCAAGCAAAGACCCCCACAACACTTTTCGGTGGAAGTGCGCATCCGAACACACCGCAGGGCAAAGTGGGTCGCACGCCTGGAGACTACACCTGCCCATGCAGTTGCTGCCTCGCTTGACACAAGCACTGCAGACCATAAAACAAGAGGAGGAAAAGGCCGGCAACCCTGGACCGTACTGGCTCACCGAAACGGACTATGAGAGCCTGTATATACTGAGACAACAATACACGGAACACAAAGAAGACAGAATAATGTCCGTACAGGAGATACTGGACGACCTCGACAGGGAACAGCTTGAGCTAGGAAGGAGCATTGCATCCTTCCTCAAGGGGTTCCGACCAGTGGACTCATACCGTCTACTGGTGCAATTCCACCCAGATGCAGACCGACGCTTGATTGCCCAACTGCTAAAGGGCATGAAAAGCTACGAACTGGTCCACGTGATGACCAACGTCATCCTCAACCGCAACAACTGGACACAGTCCACAAGCCGCTCTAGGGACATCAAGCGGCCGCCAAAACCGACTAGGCACGACACCACGACGGTGTTCGTAGGGTGGACACAGGGCGCAGGAGACGACACGGCGAAAGTCGTGGCATCATTCTTTGGATGCTGGACCAGCTGGAAGCCGGAACCCAACATGTGGAGCGACGCGGGCTGCACCTACGCCTCCCTCCAATACCAGCACGCCACGGCAGTGGCCCTCAGTGCCGGACAATACATCGGAGTGGCACCCGGTGAATACGTCCACATCACGCTGGGAGATGACAACACGGACACACAGGCGGCAGAGCGCATCGACCAGATGCTCGCGCACAAAATGCCGCAGGAAACGGGCGACGACGCGGCCTTCAGGAGACGAATGAAGGCAGGGAAGCAACTGGGCTCAGACATGATGACTGAACGCGTCATCAAGGAAATCAACAGGGAAAAGCAGCTCTTCGCAGAACCGGAACCCATCAACGTGGCTGACTGGGACGAGGCCATCCTGAACGAACTCGGCCATGCCACCAACGACGACACCCCATCAGACACCCACCCACATATGGCCACCATGGACACGGATGAAACCCCCGCCCAGCAACCGGACAACCCGACAAAATTAACCACACCGCACGCACGGCAGCCACACCCAGCACAGAAAACCAAGGCCCACAACAAGACACCACAGAAAACGCCCACAAAAACAACGCCACCACCAAAAAAGAAGAAGGCAGCGCCTGCATCGCCGCAACCCACACAACAAGCAGACAGTACGGCTGCCTTCACTGTGGACAACAGACACAAGGGGAAAGGAAAGGGGCCGCCAAAAAACCCGCAGGGCAAAGGGAAAAAGTGAGGTGCTTGTTCCTCATGCCCTGCATCGCCATTATGGCCCTCCTCCTACTCCTGGCCCCCACGCATACTGAGGGGCCGTTGTATTTGCTCCCCGTGAACCGGAGAGTCCGCAGACGATATACCCCGCCGTTACGGCACCGGCACGGTTACGCGCGGGGCCCCAACCCCCATAGTTACCGTATATGGCGGCCAGGCCTACTCCTCCTCTATATCGTCTGTTTCTTCCACACCCCGACCGCCCCAATCACGGCAGCGCCATGCCGCTACCATGCACCTGTCACGATCACCACGGTAACCAGCCCATATAACACGCGGTATAACACCAACTGGGTCCTCCAATGCGGAGATGTGCACCCCAACCCCGGGCACCGTAGGATATATCAGCTCTGGCGGGGATGCCGGGATGTGCGGGGACCCCCCATACCGTTGCTGGACATTGAGGAGTATGCACAGCACCTGGTGGTCAACACCAATCGACGGTATGACAGTCTAGACGACGCAACCACCGCGAAGGACCACGACATGAAACTGGCCTCCTGGAACATACAAGGAGCACAGGGATCCGTCAGCCTACAACGGTGGGCCAACACCCTCCACCTAATCAGCCAGTGCCGTATCGACCTATGCGGCATCCAGGAGTATCACCCAGGTTTCCCTAAACCAGAGGCGGCCACAACAGCACTCAACAACGACTACAAGTGCTACGCTGCGCCTGGGAACGAACCGCGGATAGCTTTCATTGTCCGCAACGCTGTGGTCCCTCACATACTCGAAACGTTATACTCCCCCAACGGATTGGCAGGGGCCATCAGGATACAGCTCCCAAACAGCCCCCGCCGCACCATTGCGTGTGTGTACTCCAAATTCAGCCAACAGGACAAACAGGAGGTAGACCTATTTCTGCAGTCCCTGAGACCATACGACATCATTATGGGGGACTACAACGATGACATCTGGTCACCCAACCCGACACGCCCGTGGCAGGAAGACCTGGCCAGCGGAGTGTTCCTGGACCCCTTGCACGCTAGCAGCCAACCCCCGGACCCCCGGCAATACTATACCCGCATCCCTAGGCATGGACGCCCACGTCGCCTAGACGCCATCTTGATACGGCAACAAATACCGAACATACCCTGGACCTACTATGACACCATACAAATGCCCATATCGGATCATGCTATGGTCCTGCTTGGGGTCCGATGGAGGATAGGGGTCCCCGACCCACCACACAGAAAACCACAGCCCACAGTCGCGAAGTGGTATACAAAACAATTTCAACGGTTTACTAACACTATATCCACACTACCCATAACAAACAACGACCCACCACTGCACACGGCACGACGGATACTGTCTGCTATAGCGCACGCGGCGCGACCACGACGACCCACGCGCGCAAAGACAGCGACCACCGCAGGCTGGTCGGAAACCACGGACCCCAAAACACGGTTACGGGAGTACGGGGAAATACAAGAGCAACACATACGGAGACAGATCGGCAAACTGCGCCGGGCGGCAGTGCACAAATCGGGCTATTTTTATAAAATGGTCAAGAGATGGCGCACTGGACTCATAGCCCAGGACACACCGCAGCCCCCAATAGGAGGAACACAGTACGTACTCAACCACTTTGCGGGCGACCCAACATACGACGAAGACGCGTGCCGGCAACTCATACGGAAACATGTACGGCGCCGCACGTGGAACACAACGACCCCCACATACGAGGAATACATGCAGTGCCTACGGGCACCAAAGAACAAATCTGCCGGACCTGACGGTGTCCCCCCACACCTGCTCCGGCACCTACCGGACCACGTGCAGCGGCAACTATACCAGGCAATCGTTGCAGTCTGGAACGGACAGCACATCCCAGTGGCTTGGCTGCGGTCCAGGGTAGTGCTCATCTATAAAAAGAAGGATCCCCAGGACCCACGAAACTACCGGCCAATCTACGTATCCACGGCCATATATAGTATCCTCACACGCCTCCTCCTGAGGCGTATATCGGGAGCCATGACCCCGGGACTTATGGACATACAACACGGCGCCACACAGGGCCGAAACACCACAACGTTGGCCACAAAAGTATTAAACGACCTGCACGTTGAGGACGGGTACGTGGCCCTACTTGATGTGGCCAAAGCTTTTCCATCAGTCCCCCGACCCATGCTGACTGGGATCGTCAAGGAGGCAGGGGCACCAGAGAACATCATACGGATGTTGGGGGAAATATACCAGCATACACCAGCCGTGCTAACCCTACACGGAAAAGACCTACCCATACGGCCCACCAGGGGTATGAAGGAGGGGTGCCCCCTCTCCCCAACACTATTTCTCCTATACTACGACATACTATTACGTGAAACCATGGAACGATGCCCGGGAGCCCGACTGTACGTGTTCGTTGACGACATAGCTGTGCGTGCGCCCACGAGGGAAGCATTGCTGCACACCCTGGATACCCTCCACGACGTGGCCCACACAATGGGATTACGCTTCAACAAGGACAAAACTGAAGTGTGCCACTGGGCCAGGGACTACGACCTAACGCCCATCACGTGGCGGCATCAGCTCATCCCCGTGCGGCCACCTATAATGACATACCTGGGGCATGTGCTTGCCCACCCCACACAAGAAGACACAGCATGGGACATGGTCACAACACAGCTACACCACGACGTAGCGGCGTACAGGACCCTGCCGCTCAACGCCTACGAAAAGGTGGCCATCATCAACGCCGTCCTTATCCCCCGATGGACGTACAGGGGACTGTTCCTCGGAAATAGGACACGAATGGCGTACTGGGACGACATACTGCTGCGGTTCATCAGGGATACACCCGGGGTAGAACAACAAATGAACACACACCGGCTGACTACCAACCTCAGTCACGGGGGACTTGGCCTACGCCAGCTGTGGTGGTTCTACATCACCCGGTGGGTCACAATTGGCCAACAAGAACTGCAGCGCACCGGCCCTACACAACAACTCACCGCAACCCAATATAAATACATAGACGCCGTTCGAGCCCTCGGGGGCACGGTGGGACAGCGTATATCCCAACCCCGACAACACCGACCCTTGTCCGAGGGACTCTACGACCCGGAGAGCTCAGAAGAGGACCAGGAGACGCATGCAGGGAAGACACGGCCAGCTACCAACCGCATAGACTACAGCTGGATGAACCCCCCAGAGGAGCCAACCCCTGAGGAAACCCATGAGGTTTGTCAGGCACTCCCCCACCAGCAAAAACTACACGGAATCACCATTCACTACACAGGAGAACCCACCACCACCCGGTGGTACACAGACGGGTCGAAACGACACGGACGAGCGGGAGGGGGCATCTACAACGGAACATACCGTGCGGCCTTCCGGGTGCACGGGCCACAACAAGTTTATCGGGCCGAAACGATCGCTTGCGCCTTAGCCTCAGAGCTGGCCAAGCCGGGGGACGACATTATACTAGACAACCAGAGTGTGGTGAAGGCCACACCTATAAAACGCAAAGGAGTGGTCAAGGACCAGGACTACCGCGACATAGGGTACCTCAACTCCACCACGAAACGACTGAAGATCCGATGGACACCAGGGCACCGCAAACTAGAACAAGCCACCACGTATAAAGACTACCAGGACATACAGGGGAACAACCACTCTGACGTCCTCGCCAATATGGGCGACAACCTGCCCATGGATTCCCAACAACCACAACCCCATGATATTGTCATCACAGGACAGATCATGCCCACGCCTGCCAAGGCATGGATCATGCAAGTGCGTAGACAGAAACAAACACCAGACGTACACTGGGTGAGCTGGCTCCCCATGAAGCATTACAGACGAAACGCGTGGACACCCTGGCTGTGGGGGCAAGTGCGATGGTGGGGAATGGGCGCCCCCTGGGAACGGACACCCCGCCTCTGCTCCCAATGTGGCCACCAACACGGAGCGTCGGTACAGTCAAAACTGGCTTACTGTCCTGCCTGGAGCGACTTCTGGGACCTGTGGCGCAAGAGCTGGACTGATTGGACCCCATACACGCACCAATGGCTGCAAGCGGCCGACAACCAAGAACTGTGGCTATGTGTCAGGCTGCTCATACCACTGTCCCTCGTCGACGCCATACCCACTGCGGAACGACACAAACTGCGAACGGAGGTGGGCCTGTTCCAGTTTCGCATGATACAGTCCGTCCAAACACTAAGACGAAAGTACGCCGACCCAACACCACAACAACCACCGTCGCCCCTGTGGCTCACCAAATACATGGCACAGGCACTTCCGCCACGAGAAACGCCCCAAAACCTACGGAACCAAGTCGGGGCGCCCACGTGGTGCGGCGCGAAACGCAAACGTAAGGCCGAGGACGCAACGGCTGACCCAATCGACCCCGGCCAATGGTTACAAGATGCACGCAACGCGGGCGATAGTGAAGCAGTGGCATGGTTCGTCGCGCGAGCCACTAACACAGGGGCAGACGACCACATAAAGAAACGTCAGCGCCTCAACGTTGACACACAGCGGTGGGAACAGTACAAGACAACCACAGACAGGCTGGCAAACGAACACGCACAGCAAGCACGGGACATATACCACAAAGCACACATGGAGGCGATGGCACGACAACACCTGCGCACGCTACACATGGGCTACACCAACGCACTGACGGCAAAAACCGACTACCACAGGCTTGTCGTAAAACTAGTCGACCAACAGAGACAAACACAACGACTGCACGACACGCATGCACACCTGTACCAAATACGTAGGCAATGGTACGAACAAGCGAAGGAAAACACAAGGTTGTGGTACACTGACGCAAAACTGCTACTGATGGTCAATGACCGCTACTGGAGGCTGAGTGCAGGCACTGCCAAGCTACTTGACCTGCACCATCAACAAGCGACCTACATGTGGCAGCAGCAGACACACCTGACTGCCATGGCACAGTACTACCAAGACGCCTGCAAACACAAGACATCACAATACTGGCAAACAACCCGACCAGCCCGACAGACGATATACCTGATACGGAAGCGGCCGCGGGAGCACTGGGACCCCACCTTGTGGGAAGTCCCGTTACAACCGCTACCGAAACGCCACAAAACGCACTGGGACCCGAATGAGTGGGAAATACCACTGACATGACTACACCAACCTCAATGGGAAACCATGGGGGCACAGTCACGAGCTGCAGCCCGTATGCATACCCTGGCTTCGCCGAAATCTGTATCTTACTTCGAACTTGGTCCACTGTGACCCCTGGCACTTGTGAACTGGCCTTTTTGATCAAAAAAAAAAAAAAATGGAGAGCCCACACACTGGAAACCGGCACCTCCCAGCCCACATCTAAACCAGCGTCCATGGGGTATGGCATGCACTGGGACCTGATGACCCTTGTGCTTCATGACCAACAGCCCCCAATGGATGTTCCGAGTGCAGTTGGGACCATCTTGAGGCTAGGGCTCAGGGATAAGCAACGTGACACCCCATCTTTGGTATGGCGGTTGCTTGTCCAACAGGGCAGTGATCTTCCAAACACCTGTCATGCCCCATCATCAACCGCCTGCCCTCTGTGGAATGCAAGCACAACTGAATGCTACCTCTCCATGTGCTGCCTCGTCATGGCTTTTTTCATTCACATGTCTCATAGCAACACAGCAAAGCTCTCGCCATAGCACCAAATGCGCTGGCCACCAGGTCATTCTCCATCCTGTCTCAACGCGGCGTTTTTTAGTGGACAATTTTTTCCTCTTTTTTTCTGTCAAAAAACGGTTACCTCCAACCGCCATCGTTTCCCTCCAACCATCGTTGGGTTCCTTCCAGCAGCCGTTGCTTGCCCTTTCACGTGCTGTCCAATTGTGTGCCTAAATACTGAGCTGGCGACTGAACTGGCTCGAGTTTTTTCCCTTCATGTCACATAAAAAAACGTCCTGTGTCCCAATTCACTGTCTATGACCCCTCTTCGCAATTGGCTGCTTCCGCAGCTGACACACAGTCCTCAGTTGTATATTTTGACCCCCAAATGGATGAATTTTGTGTCGCCGACTCTGGGAACGCAACTCTCACCTGCGTGCGCAAGGCAGTGTGGCAGACCAACTCTGACTTGGACACCGTCTGGCTGCTGCTGGCCGGCATCCTCGTGTTCTTCATGCAATGCGGGTTCACAATGCTGGAGTGCGGCTGCGTGCGCGTCAAGAACGTGTCCAACATCATCTTCAAGACCACCATTGATCTCTTGCTTGCCGCCCTCGTCTACTGGATTTGTGGGTGGGCATTTGCATATGGCGGTGATACGGAGATCCCGGGAAGGACAACACCCATTCCGGTGTGTCGGCGAAGTGTTGTGGACGTGTGCGATTGTTCCACACGTTCCGTATGGCCTCTCTCCCCCTTTTTTCAGCATGTCGGTGGGTGTGATGCTGCAGCAGGCCGTTGCTTAGTGCAAAACCGCCCCCAGAGGCCACAAACAAGTAGGTATACCTAAAAGCGGCGTCCAATATCGGGCCATTGTCATAAATCATACCGCCAGCTATGTTGTTAGATCATCCCGGCGGTGAAAAAGGGCATTTTGGGGGTATGTTGGTTTAGGTATACCACTGCTTGTTTTCTGGGGTGGGTTTTTTTTTCTTGATCGGCACCTTCAAAATAGGGGATTCTCAAGTTTTAGTCCACAAACTTGCCAGTGGTCCCGATTTCCCAAGTATGGCTGTGAGAAGGATGGGAGGGGGTGGAGGGGGCGAGGTCCTTGGGGGGCTGAACCAAGCCCTTTTTTTGACCTAGGGATATTAGTGTTGTGGAGTTTCGATTTTGACCGCCGAGAGGGCGCGTCTTGGGCGCAGAGCACGCTGTGCGAATTCTGTTGTGGAGTTGTGCTTGTTGCATGAACATGCAGGCATTACCAGCCATTGAAATGTGGGCCAGTGCTGAAGAGTAGACGGTCATGCATTTGGGGCATGCCCGTGTGCCCGAGTATCCCTTATCATGCCCAGGCACCTTCACAGGCCTTCAAATGATGCTCGAGTTGCCCCAGAGGATGCACTGTGGAGGCACTTTGGAGGAATTCGCACACCTTCAGGAGATTAGGGACAATCAAAAAGCTGGGTGTAGCAGGCAATCGAGGGCTCGAGCACTAAATCTTGCAGTGTTCAATGAGCATTCCACATAGACACGTGGCAGGGGGACGGGTCTTGGGTGTCCCAACCCTTAGCCATAGTGTTGGTCGCCAGAACGCCAGTCTTCTGGGTACAACAAACATTTCGTCACTGTGACCCCCCTGTGCGGTACCCCCTCCCGGTGGTGCTGGTTGTAGCCCCCCCCCCCCAAAAGAATAATACCTCGCATTGCAGTGCCATTGTACGCACCCACCATTTTCGCGCTACCAACGCCGGAGTTTGCTTCCTACAGCTCAATTCCCTTCCAAGATGCCCCCCTCCTTCAGGGAGTTCAATACCTCCCCCCCTCCCTTCCCCGACCCCAGCCAACCTCTTACCACCTCTCCAGGGATTACCGAGATCCAATCCAAACAGTGTGCCCTGCGCACACCCTGAGTGCACTGCACGCTAAGCTGGGCTCTCCCTCTAGCAAGGAATCTTGGCGTTGGCGTTGTAGTCATGACGGGCAAAATGGCTCAAGATCTAACATCAGGGCAACATGGAGTGGCTTGTTGCACACATAAAAGCCGCACGGGGGTCCCACCTCCCTCCCTCTCAGTGCCCCAAGTGCCCCCTCCCCAACTGTTCCAATGTAGGGACCCAGTGCAATGACCAGGATCTGGCTGCACATGTGTAAACATGGCTGGCCATCAGGAATCCCCCCCCCCACCTTCCCTCCGGGTGGCCATGCACAGAATGATCAATTTGCTGCCATTTGTTGGACCTTGCGATTTGAGCAGCATTGGAACATATTCATGCCCCCTGTGTCGGCGTCCAGGCTACAGCTTTGTGGCCTGTTGACCCTACCCTGGGGGGGAGGGGCGTGAGTGGGTTGACCCCAAATTGGGGGGTTGTTTTAGCCACCCCCCCCCCCCCTTTTCCCCGAGGGTGGGTATCCGCTACTTTGGGGGGGGCTGGGGCTAGAGGGCTTTGGCATGAGTGGGACTACTTGTACCCGAATGGCATGGCTTCCCTCCTCCGAATCACAAACAAGGGGGATGGTTTGTGTTCACACGTATGGCTCACGTCGGGGGGCGCGATGGTAGAGTAATGCATGCACTGCTACCCCCACCCCTGGGACAAGCCTAGGAAGTATCCAATTTTCCGGATACCTCCGGATACCTCATTTCCCCCCCATTTTTCCACCGGATATTTGGTTACTAACTTTTTTATTAACGTTCCTGTACGGAAATTGGTGACTCCCAAGAAAAATGGGGAAAATGGGGATGAACCAAAATGTGTCCCATTTCCCCCCATTTTCCCATAAGGTTTATTCCATCATGGTCACCACATTTGTTTGATGTTGTAGTGCGAAGCGGCATTTTCTGTGACCCGGGTACCTCTAGACCACTTGGAATACAATTTTGTGTTGGTGTCATATGTTGGTGTTTGTTGCTATTGTTGGTTGTTACTTTTCCTTCTCAATCTCTTGCTTAGCTCTGTCACATAAAATGGACCCTCGGGCCTTTTGGCTTCATGAGGGTAAATTATTCATGGCCAAGCGACAGATTGTGAATCGTGGCTGGCTCTCGGATGCCCAGTCATCCAAGAAATTGAAGGGGCGCAAAGCCATGGCCACCCACCACTGCAGCGCATCGGATATCGTCTTGGCGGCCTCTTCACGTTTCCCGAAAACTACCGTCGGAAGAATGATATCGGCGTCCGCGAATGTGGGTTCGCGGGCCCCACTGTACTTGGCACCTACCCACTATGTACCCGATTGCCCGGTCCATTTTGGCAATTCCCCACACTTCTTGCGATGTGGAGTGATCGTTTTCCGTTTGGAAACGTGTTCGTTTTGAGAAGCAGCACAAGGCCTATGTGTCCTTCTGCTTTAATGGTGTAGTTCCACCGCTGTAGACATGTGCACATTGCACACGACAATGTTATGTGAACCAACGATCCGCCCTTGTTTTTGCACGTGTTTCTTACTAATGCTTCGGATGCAACATTAGGGGTTACGAGAGTTGTCATGGAGGTCACTACATTGCTGTAAACAAATACAAGCATTGGCAACACGTATGCAAAGGCAATGCAAAGTGGTTCAAAAAGGTGCAACAACCATCAAGTGTGGACAAGCTTCTCATTTTCCCTCATTTTCCCCCATTTTCCCTCATTTTCCCTCATTTTCACTCATTTTCCCTCATTTTCCCCATCCATCCCATTTTTCCATGGCCTGCTGGATGCTGGGATACTCCGGATATGGATACTTCCCAAGCCTGCTGGGAAGAGGGGGGGGTTGACTTCACCCTGCCAAAGGCCGAATAGTGCGTGCGTGTGGGGGGATGGGGGTGGCATAACTGTCCCAAAGGCCCAAAACTATCCCCCCCCCCTCCCCCCTACCGGTCCACTGATGGGGAACACTTGGTGATCCGGAACCCCTAGCCCTATGACATTTCCCTTATTAGCGGTGGTGAGCACCCTCCAAACTTCATTGTCTTGGGTAAGACTTTGTGTGGAGCCGGCGCCAGCATGGGAGGGACGCCAAGGGGCAGCAGCAGCACTTGTGAGTAGAGGGACAACTGGCCCACTCTCACGCCGTAAGAATAACTTTTCCCCCGGCTGTTAGATAGCCCGCCAACCTCCCGCATTATTTTGAACCTCCAACCCCACCCCAATGGCTGGACAACCCACCCCCCATCCGCAAGTGGAGGATTCCCTCCTCAAAAGGCGAACACGTACGTACACCCGCAAGTACCCACCTGCATACGCCTTCAGCCTTGATGCCCCCCCGATACCCCGGCCACATTAGACCATAGCTTGTTGCCGGCCTCTGAGCTGAACAATTGTGGCCCAACTCCCAATCCCAGCGCCAGCCGCCCACTTTGTGCGAGCACACCCCTGTCCAAGTGCCACCACCACTTTGGGGCCCCTGGTTTATGTGGCACCGGTGTTCAATGGTGTGGCGCACCGATGCCCCCCCGGCCCCGCGCCCCCCCCTGTTCTGGACAAAGGCCATGCCGCCCGGCCGCATTGCTGCGTCCCCTGACAGACCAATGGATTCATCGGCTTTGGCGAGTTCTGCCTCGTCAGCTCCGGGACACCCCCGCCCTCGATCTATGCCAACTGGTTCTTCCAGTTCGCCTTCACTGCCACCGCTGCTACGATCGTGTCGGGGGCGGTGGCCGAGCGGATCCATGTGTACTCCTACTGCCTGTTCTCCTGCGTTCTCTCGGCCTTCATCTACCCCGTGGTCGTGCATTGGGTCTGGAGCGCCAACGGGTGGCTCAGTGCCTTCAGTGCCCCCCACCAGCGATTCGGGGTCAATGGCATGCTGGACTTCGCAGGTGTGATTTGTTTGGGACCCTTTTCCTGGGGGTCTGGCCCCTAGGCTCTCCTTGGACTTGGTGCTCTACCGGCCATGTGCACAAACCTGTACCTAGGCAGGGGATCATGGCGCCGCTTTTATGTGTGTGTTTGTGTGTCATGTCATTTCAATAATGAAATCATTAGGTCGCTGATGCTGTGTTCAATGCAACCCGCTGATTCTTCTCAGCATTCAGTCTTCTATGTGCTCCAGTAGCACCTTGGGACGCCTACGGGCGTGGCAGTTCCCACTGCATCTTCTGGTTTCAGATTTAGCTCCCCCTACACACGTGTCATGTCCGCTGCCACACTGAGCTGTGAGACAATCGTAGCACTGGACAGCTGTGATTCCCGATTCTCTCAACTACCGTCTGGCAAGAGGGCTTTGTCAGCTTGCCAAGGTATGAACAAAAAAAACAGAAATCATCACGTCGCTGATGTTGCAGAAATCGTTCATGTCTCATGAGCTGCTGTCTGGACCCAATCTAAACTCTCATACCCGTGCCCCTGTTCCGCACAGAAAGGCGCCTATTGGCGTCAAACATTTCTGTTTGAGACCAACTGAGGAGGATTTCACTCAGCCAAAAACGCTTTGTGCTGTCTCTCACAAAGGCTGTGTGTGTGTGTGTGTGTGTGTGTGTCCGTGTTTGTGCGTGGGTGGGTGTGTGGGGTGTGGGGTGTGGTGGGTGTACATGGTTGTGTGTGTGTGTGTGTGTGTGTGTGTGTATGTGTGTGTGTGTGTGTGTGTGTGTGTGTGATTCAGCGGTGGTTATTCTTGTACATGCGCGCACGCGTTTGTGTATGCGCATGTGCCTGTGGGTGTGTGTATGTGTGTGTCTTCTCAGCCAAAAACCCCTGAAGTACACTGGTTGAATTGTCATCTATCTTTGGCATTAGCACCTGCTGGCAATACTTCTCGGAGACTAGAACTCTGTTGAGGAGGTTGAAAGCTGTGCCAAACCTGAATGAATGGATAGATGGACCGGAAGGATGAAGGCATGCATGAAGGTGTGGACACATGCAATAAGTAGAAGCTACGCAAGGAGAAAAGACACCAATGGCGCGGGGCCTGAAGAGGCGCACCGGAAGTGTGTGTTGCAGCGGGGAGTAGTGGCGCGCCGGTGCGTGAGCAATCGTGGAATGCCTTGGGGCGGAGCAGCCTCTCCATTGCATGGGCACTTGCACTCGCCTTGCAAGGGCGAGGGCAAGAGAAAGAAGAAGAACATACCTGCCAGCGTGCGTTCATCTCTAAGAATCACTTGATTGGCCCTCACCTTTGTTCGCTATGTTTGTCTCATCTTCGTTTGCTCGGGTCGTACCAGGTAATAATTGATGTCTTTCGTAGGCCCCACCTTCCTTTGTTTAGGTTCATTTAGGTTGCAATAGATCCTCATTTGCATTTGGTTTGCTTGACATTGGACACAGGTACAGCAACAGCAGCACCAGCACCAGCACCAGCACCAGCAACAACAACAACAACAGCAGCAGCAGCAGCAGCAGCAGCAGCAGCAGCAGCAGCAGCAACAACAGATGAAAGCATTGGTGAGTTTTTGACCAAAGAATGCAGAGCAAACCTTCATACATCATTTTTGGATCAACGCAATGTTGTTGTTGGCAATTCAAAGACGAGAGGCCTTGGCACAGGCTGGGGAGGTCTGCATGCATCTTCTCTCCTTCAGGGTCTGGTGTCGTCCATCTCACGGGTGGAGTGGCCTCTTTCGTAGGGGCTGCTATCCTTGGGCCCCGTATTGGTCGCTTCCCCCGTCCCGGAGAGTCCTGGCATGACAAGATTGCTCGTGAGGAGCTGTTCCGCCCTCACAACCGTGTCCTTGCCAGTCTGGGGACGATTATTCTGTGGTTTGGGTGGTACGGCTTTAATGCGGGCTCCACACTTGCCTTGAGTCAAGGCGCGGCACTAATTGCTGCCAAGGTGCGGCTCATGGCGTGTCAATGTCATGCTGGTGCTGCGCCGTGCCGTGCCGTGCCGTGCCGTGCAGTGCTGTGCTGTGCCTTGTGCTGATCCCATCATGTACAGTGCCAGATGTGGATTGGCTGTTTGATGGCCACAAACATCAGGCAGACAACCAGACACGCGAAATGCCAACAACTGCACACGCACCCAAACCCACGCACTCACAGCCACACCCGCCAACACCCAGGCACCCACCCACCACTACTGACTCGGGCCCGCAATCACCTGACACCCCCACACCGACATATTGACCATGTGATCATAGGTTGGTCATGCAAATGATATCCCCCCACCAGAACACTGCCCACTCCCCAAGGCCGAGCCGCTCTGTTGCCAGGGACCGCAGGGATGGGCTCAAATGGTTGGGGGCTACGGTAACGGCGGACCCCCCTGTTGTCCTGTCAGTGCTACGCTGGTCACTCCATCAGTGATTTTACCCTGGCGTAGTAGAGCGGATAACGCTAACATTCTGTGGCCAGTAGAACGGATTGCGGTAGAATGCCTTACTTAGTGCAACAGATAGCGCTGACCTGCCTTTGGGAGTAAAATGGATAGTGCTGATATGCTTTGGGTGGTAAAAGATAGCGATGACACTCCTTGGGTAGTAGAATTGATAGCCGTGAACGGATGGCGTTAACATGCGTTGAGTGGTAGAACGGATAGCCCCCACATGCATTGGGTAGTAGAATAGAGAGCGCTAACATGCCCTTGCGCAGAAGAACAGATAGTGCTTACAAGCCATGGGTAGTAGAATGGATAGAGCTGACATGCATTGGGTAGTAGAATGGATAGCGCTAACATGCCTTGGGTAGTAGAACAGATAGTGTTGGCATACCTTGGGTAGTAGACAGGATAGTGCTGACAGGCATTTGGCTGTAGATCAGATAGAGTTGACGTGCCTCGTTAGTAGAACGGATAATGTTGACACACCTTGAGTGAGCGGTGATATTCTTTGGGTTATAGAAGGGATAGGGCTAACATACTTTGGTAGTAGAAGGGGTAGTGTGAGCATGCCTTGGGTAGTAGAACGGATAGCGCTGACATGCGTTGGGTAGTAGAACAGATAGCGTTGATATGATCGGGGTCGTAGAAAGGACAACAGTGGGTCGCCATGCAATCTGATACCCAAGGCATATGAGCGCAATCCGGTCCACTACACAACGCCTATTAGCACTACCCGGTCTGCTGGCAAAGGCATGTGGGCTCTATTCTACCACCCACAATATCCATTCTATTGCCCAAGGCATATCCAAGGCATGTCGGCGCTATCTGATCAACCACCCAAGGCATGCCAACACTATCCGTTCTACGCTGAGATGCCTTGGGTAGTTGAATGCTTGGCACCTACATTCCTTGAGTAGTAGAACAGCTAGCACCAACATGTTTTGGGTAGTAGAACCGATAGTGTTGTCATTCCTGGGGTAGTAGAACGGATAGCAATGGCAGGCCTTCGGTTGCAAAAAGGATAGCGCCTAGTAGAACAGATAGTGGTGGCAGGCCTCGGGTAATAGAACGGATAGTGTTGACATGCGTTGGGTAATAGAACGGACAGCGATGACAGATCTTGGGTAGTAGAACAGATCGTGCTAACGTGCAGTGGGGATTAGAACACAGGGTGCTGACATGCCTTGGGTAGTAGAATGGATAGCGAGGACATGCATTGGGTCGTAAAATAGATAGCCCTCATACATGGAATGGATAGCGCTGACAGGCCTTTAGCAGTAGAATGGATTGCGATGACATGCGTTGGGTAGTGGAAGAAATAGGGATGATATGCCCTGGGTCGTAGAACGGGTACCGATGACATGGTGACAGATAGCGCTCACAGGCCTTGGGTAGTAATAACACAGATAGCAATGAGCTTCTATGCTTGAATTGCCATCCGACAGCCACCACAACTCACATGCACAATGGAAGCCCAATAGTGTCAGGAAAAGCGCTGTTTGAGAAGGGGGGCTGGTCCTTGGTCCTTTTACTGAGGGGGGGGGGGGGTGCAGGTTGTGCAATGCAATCCTCCAATTGTTGCAACTCCCCCAGTGCTCGGTCCACACTCCTTGTTGTCTACCTTGTGCTTTGGAAGGGGGCGGTGTCTGATGTGTAGGAACTAGGTTAGGGTGCATGAGTGAATTGTTGGGCAGTGGTAAACTAGCTAACATCCCCCACAGGGGTTTGGGGATGCTTGAGTGCCTTCCACTCATTGACCCCCTGTGATGGAGCATTTAAGTTTCCTGGGGGGCCTCGGCTGCTAGGGCTTTGTGATGACCTGCAACCGGAGACGAATCAGGCACCTGTGCCTGCGAGCATTTGAATCGGTTGGGAGACTGCCTCGGGCAGTCTGAAAACGGCCTCCCTCCAGGCGCAAGGGTCTGAAACCCCAACTGTTACCCCTCCAAAACACCAAGACACAATGCAGGCAGTGCATATCCCTTTCCAATATTGTGTCCAGTAGACTCAATTGGCCTCAGAGACTACAGCTTGTACTCTCTCAGAGAGTACAGCATTTTGTAGACATCCACCACACGCCGCCTTGGCCAATACAACACCTACTGCCTCAACCTCATCTTCTCTCTAGTGATTGTCAGGGAGAGACCTGTGATGCCCTCAGAACCAGAACCACCGCCAGCACTACACTTAAGAGCTGCAATCAGGCAGGTCATCGGCAGAATCATCCTCCGCAAATGCGTATGGGTATGCGCATCTGTAGAGGTTAGCACTCCCTTATCCGTGTGGCAGATTAGAGGTCACTGTCACAAAATGTCCCTCCTGCCTCAACAAATCAACGGGTCAACTGCATTTAAGGAGAGGCTCGAATGGTTACTGGGAACGTTGAGGCCCCATGCGGTGGAAAAATCGAGTCAGCGACATTCATATCCGTTCATGCGGATTCCATCGATCTATCATCCAATGCACAAGTGCAACATAATCTACAGCTCTCAATGGGACAAGTGCCTTCATCGTCTAATGGCCAAGTTGAATGCGAGCACAGCCATCACCTGCTGCTCACCCTGTATTCAATCTGCCCAGCAGGTCCCACGGGGGGCTGTTGAGATGCTCTGGGTTGTAGACCGGATAGCCTTGACATGCTCTGCATTGTAGAATGGATTGCAGTGACACTCCTTCGGTAGTAGAACAGATACGTCATGCCTTGGGTAGTAGCACAGATAGCGTTGGCATGTCTTGGGCACGGGTGGGCCGTCTCCTCGGTTTGGGTACGCGACCCCCCCCCCCCCCCCCCTCCCTGCCCTCCGGGCCCACTTAGTTACCAAGGGTCAATCGCTACCGGCCATACATATGGTGGCGCCGAAGGCGCCCGAAAATCACCTCGAAGAGAGGTTGTTAGATCAAGCGCAGGCACGGGCGTCATATACCCCCCTTTTTTGGGGTCATTCGCGTAGCATACCCCAAGGCATGATATTGGATGTCCAACCCCTTGTAAAATCATTATTTTGCCCAACAAGAGCATCCCCCAATGGATTTTTTGATTTTGAGGCCTCTACCCCCTAAAACTGGATATCACTTTTTTGAGGGGGGGTGGGGGGGTGGGTGGGGGGGGGGGGGTCAAAAGTTTTTGCTTAATAGGCTACAAGCAGTGGGGACGCACGGTGCTGGTAACACGGTCAGCGGTCCAATGGTAACACAGCCGATACCAGATGTGCAGGCGTCGGTTCGGATCCAGGTCTGCCGAATTTTAGCGCCGCCGCCGACGGCGGCGCCAAAGTGCGCAGACTGGGGTTCGAACCGCCGACCACGCGGATGCCGGTCGGATGCGGTACCACTCGGCCACTAATTGGATTACGGCAGAGGCCCTCCCTGCTGCTTGGCGCCGCATCTGCCACTGACAAAAAACCCAAACTGTGTGTATCTGTCGGACTGCCTGCTTGCTGGCTCAAGGACTGATTGGCTGACTGTCAACCTCTCTTCGAGGTGCACTGCCGAAGGCAATAGAATTTTTTTCATTCCCCTTGCCAACATAGCATCCCTCCCCGCCCAGGCATTGTGGAGCACCCCAACGCTATACTTGAACCCAACCTTGACTCTAACACCCACCCCAACCCTCAGCCTGCTCCTAACCCTACACCTAACCCTACCCATGACCCTAACCCTAACCCTAACCCTAACCCTAACCCTACCCCTACCCCTAACCCTAGCCCTAGCTCTCACCCATGAGGGAGGGCAAGGGGAGGTAACGGGAGCCTATGCCCCCCCCCCACTACCCCAAATTGCCCCACCTGGACCCCCCCCCAACCGACCCTCCCGACACCCCCCCCATCGCCCCTCCCTGAACCCCCCCCCCCATCGCCCCTCCCTGAACCCCCCCCCCCATCGCCCCTCCCTGAACCCCCCCCCCCCCCCCAAGGGGCCTTCGGCCCACTCCTACTGGGGGGGGGGGGGGTCGCGTACAAAAGCGAGGAGACGCCCCCCCCCCCGTGGTCTTGGGTATAAGAACAGATAGTGTTGACATGCCTTTGGTAGTACAACGGATTGCGATGACATGCGTGGAGCAGTAGAATGGATAGTGTTGGCATGCCTTGAGCAGTAGAACGGACAGCACTAACATGGCATGGGTAATAGAACGGACAGTGTCGGCATGTATTGGCTAGCAGAATGTGTAGCCCGGACATGCCTTGTGTAGTTGAACGGATAGTGTTCTGAATCCCTTGCGGCGTGATTTAGGATCCAGAGCTGAAATATAAACTACCCCCTCCCCCTCCCATTCAGTCGGAAGCCCCGGGGGAGAGTGCGAGTGGCACCCAAGGGACACTCCCACATGGAAACCGAGTTGATGTTTCGGACATGGGGGGCATGCATAGCCGGTCCTGTGCGCAGCGCTGAACACAATCTGCGAAACACACTCCTTCATGTTGCAGTTGCGTGAAGCGATACGAACAGTGACCCAGCAACAGACCCCCTGAGAACTTCATGCGACGCTATGAAGCCAGCGTGTCTGAGATCACGCATCTGTTCAGTGGTGCATTGAGTCGACCGTGGGGCATGCCATGCGGGGACCCCCGCTGATACCCGGATCCGGTGCCCTGGGCGTTGGGTCATGCAGTGTCCCCTCGCTCTTTTTGATTTAGTGTCGGGACCCCCGCCTCGTTTGCAGGTGGCCGTCAACACAACGCTGTCCGCGGCAGTGGCTGGACTGACTGCGCTGATCAGTGCCCGATTTTATGAGAACCACTTGGGCATAGACTCGCTCCTCAACGGCATTCTTGCGGGACTGGTATGCGGGCCCCGCATGTGTGTGTGTGTGCAGGGGTTTCCGGGAGGGGTGTGGCGTGTGGCCTGGCGCAAGTGTACCATTCGTAAAGAGATGTGAGGCAGCTCTGTCGCGGACCTTGAAAATGTGGTTTGACGAAATTTGGGAGCATATCTTGTGAAGGCATCAGCAGGTCTCATGAAGCGGGTGATCGGACTGAAAGTGGAAGGATGGGCGACAATAATGTGCCCACTGCTCCATGAAGACACGGGATGCAACAACGCCACCACCTGCCCCGATGCTCCAACGCGCTCCCATCGCTGAAGGTCCCGATGGACGGCTCTGTCTGCCGCACTGACGGGTCTTCTGCCCGAGAGACCGCCGCCGGTCATAATCAGATGTGACAACGCACGCTGTTTTTTTTTGTGCGGGGTACAACAGCGAGGTACAAGAGGAGCCTGGCGATGAAACCAAGAGGGGCCCTTGCTCGCACCCTCGGCGAGACATCAAGGGGAAACTGGAGCAGCCCAACGCGGGAGTCCGCCTCTTCACATGCAATATGTGATGGTCCACGACAGCGATGTGTGTGTGTGTGTGTGTGTGTGTGTGTGTGTGTGTGTGTGTGTGTGTGTGTGTGTGTGTGTGTGTGTGTGTGCGTCGTCCGTGCGTGCGTGCGTGCGTGCGTGCGTGGGTGCGCGCCTGTGTGCGTGCGTCCGTCCGTCCGTTTTTTTTTTTGCGTGTGTGTGATGGACAGCGAATCGCAGGTACTCGGTCAATTGGCAAGAAGAGTTGACGGTTGGGAGGTGCACAGCGCTGCTGACCGCCGTGTCTGACTGCAGGTCTCCATCACCGCGGGCTGCAGCCTTGTGGAGCCGTGGGCCGCCGTCGTGGCCGGGGCCGTCGGAGGTGTTCTGTACTTCTTGTTCAGCGTGTTCATGGTCGGGTGCCGCGTGGATGACCCGCTGCAGGCCTCCGCCGTGCACGGCATGTGCGGGATCTGGGGCTGCTTCTTCGTGGGGCTGTTCGCCACGGCCGAGAACATCGCCACCGCCTACGGCAAGGTCCGTGCGTTGGTGCGCGTTGTGGAGGCGGGGGGAGGGGGATGTGTACCGCACGAGCACGTCCCCCCCAAACGGGGGGTGCGTGGCCGTCGGATGTGGGCGCCGGGGCATGACTACTTCCATTGCAGGGACGGAGATGGGGACTCAAACCGTTCCTCCCGGTGGGCTTTCAATCGGAGTGGCACAGGCGCTTACGCTTTGCAGCCCCATGTCAGTCAAAGTGCAGGTGCGTTTGAGAAGCACCCGCAATTGAAAATACACGAAGGAGACCTTTGGCCATGCGATAAGAGAGGGTACCCCCCTGCCTCCCCTTTCAGGGTGGTCCTGCCCGTGCAGGGGAGGTCGGGTTTCAACAAGGGAATAGAGCGCCCCAAAACGGGGGGGTTTCGGGAAAGGACTCAATTGACGGGACCATAAATCAGTTATCATGAACTCTGGCACCGAAGGCGCTGAAAACTTTTTTGAGCATTGAAAATAGTCTTTTTTTCCCCCTCCAGACACACGCCAATGATGACTTTTCTGAACCCCCTCGACGCGCTGATTCCAAAAATCCCATTCTCATTTTTGACCGAATGTTGGGTTCGGGTCACTTTCGGGGCCCGGGGGTCGCTTGTGTCTTGAGGCCAGCGCGCTTGCCATGCCCACGGCTCCCGCTGCACGCATGCGCCTCCCTGCAGTACTGTAAAGGCCCCTGGCGCTCGGTTGTGGTGCACTCCCCATGACGAGTGTGTCCGGGTGGCCTCTCTTGCGATGCCCGAAAAGGCATTCCACATACGCATGGCTTGGCCGGAGGCACACGCAGTACCGACATAGCGGCCCCTCCCTCCTCCCCATCTCCCGCATTGTTTTGAACCCGCCCTCTGCAACCCCAACTCAATGGGTGCGCCACCCCCCCATCCACGCGTGGAGGACTCCCTCCTCAAAAGGCGCACAGGTACGCAGCAACCTCGCAAGTACCAACCGGCCAGACGTGAACGGATCCGGATGTGACGCGGATACACGTATTCGCACGTACGTTTAGGCGTATACTGCCATGTCTAGGGATGTTTAGGGAGTATGCGTATACGTGCATACGTGTAGACACTGCACACGTAGGTTTGCCCGAGTTTTGTCTGCAGACACTCCACCCAAAAAGCAGATGCCGCCACTCTAGGTTTGTGTCGTCGGTGGTATTGTAATTTGGAGCTCTGTCTGGAGGTTCAGTGTGTCAACGTAAAATGTTCAGGAGTGCGATTGCTGGACCCAGGCAGGAGGCTTGCCAAAGGCCTAGGCATAGACCCGGCAGTGGCTGTTTTTCTGCTGATTGTAATGACCATCATGGAGACACATGGAGGCTGTGACCACAGTGATCGATATATATCTTTGTCACAGTGCAACTTCTACTGTATTACCCTGGGTTGGTGGTGGTACGCGATGCATTATTGGTGAGAAAGCTGCTTTGGTGGCCCTAGCTGCCCTCTCACTCCACCCCCATCACTACCCCTGGTGCGCTGCAGTGCATAGGTGGTGTCCCCTGCGGCTGCCCCGGCCGCGGCCACGGGGCAGTGCACAGCCTCAGTGCCCACAGATCCTCAGGGCCGGTGCAGCCGATTGCCGTGGTCATCATTGCGATCACTTGGGCCCTGTGCGCGGGGTGTGTGTGGGGGGGGGTTACGGGGTGCGGCAGCCTCCAACAGCGGAGAGATAGGGAGGGGCACAGCACTGCCGCAACGGCCCTCCCCCCTTCGCGGCCCCGCACCGCCTGCATCGCGGGGGTTGCCTGGACTCTCACAATCCTGCCGAGACGGCGGGATTGGATGGGCCTCCGTACCGGGCTATTGCGCCGCCACCCACTGTGGACACCCTCGGTGTGGGGGTCGCTGCCCCCCCCCCGCCCCCAAAGTGACACGCAGACAACAGTCCGAAAGCAGATATGCAGCAGGGTCTCGCTCTGGCAGTGCGTTTTTGCAGTGCCTTCTTCTCACACCAATTTGTATCATCTTTCCTTCCCATTCCTCTTCGAAGTTATGTGCCTTTGAGCGGGTGCAATCCCGGAGCTCTGGGTGTGTGGCGGTGTTAAACAGGGCGAGTCTACTGAACCACCTGCACCTTCGCTTAGCTCACCTTAAAGAGGTCTACCCCCCCCCCCCAAAAAAAAACAGGTTCGGACCCACAGAGGGTCAGAATGAGCAGTGGCGAGAGGCCAATAGGTGCCGCCAAAGGCAAACAATCTGATACCGAGGCCTTGTGCCAACCCCCACCCCCCCCAACGACGTGAATCAGGTGGGCCAGGACGTGCACCCACTACCAGAGGACGCTGCCTCACGGACGGTTCAGCCTCGTGCATGCGATTGGGAACCAGGATGCAGAGAGGGCCATGCGACTGCACAGGGGCAGGGGAGGCGGGAGGGGGTCGCAGGCGCAGCACGTGGTATGCCTTGTCTTCAGGACATCGTCACGTCGTTTGGTGCGGCCTACGGTGGGGGCGGGGAGCAGCTCGGCGTGCAGTGCGTGGGCATTCTCTGCATCGTCACGTGGGTGGGCGCTCTGTCGGCACTGATATTCGGCGGCCTCAGGTCCTTCTCCCACCCTCCTCTTGCGAATGTGTGGGCACTGCCTGCGTCCACACAGGCCCATGGGCCCGGGGAGGCTGCAGAGGGCCCTGGCCCCCAGACGACGGTCTGCTTTGGTTTGGGATTGGGATGGTGCGGCTGTGCGTGTGACATGGACAAGACCCCCCCCCCCCCCCCAGCGCCAGCCCGGCACCACACGGCATGCACACTTCTTCCGTTTCTGGAGCGGTTGGGGCCCGGGGGGCAGGATCGTCCTCAAGGACGTTTCAAGTTGTTGACGTTTTTCAAGCATCAAGGATCACCCGCTCTACCGTCAAACCGCCGTCCGTCACCCTCCAAACGCCGTTGGTTGAGCTGTGTTTGATGGACCCCGGCAGTTGTTTCGGGGGGCGGGGTTGCGGGGGGCTAAGAACCGTCCCAAGCGGGGGAGGGGTCGGTGCTATCTTGTGAGAGCGTGAACCGTTTCATTGTGATCCATCTCGCACGTGACCGTGTGCAGCTCCGCTGTGTGCTCGTGTCTCAGGCTGGCAGGAGTACTGCGTGTACCTCCACATGTGGAGGAGGCGGGGCTGGACACGTCTGAGCACGGGGGCAGCGTGTACGAACTCCAGTCGAAGAAGGGCATGGCGCAGGTCGCTCCCAACAACTCTGATCTGCCTTCACACAGGCTCACAAGCTGCACTCCTTTTCATACCGTTTTTTTGTTGAGTGGCTTTGGGCCTGGTCACCATTGCGAAGAAATACCCGAAACAGCACTGAAGTGTGCCCAAAGGGGCACCCAAGCCATCATTCACACGCCACAGAGCGTTGTTTGCCGTAAAGCGATGGGGGCTGCCTATCGACGGCTCAATTGGGATTTGCATTGGTGACTCATGTGAAAGTCTCTGCCGTGTGTTGGGCACACCCACACCCACCCACCCACCCACTCACCCACCCACCCACATACACACACACACACACACACACACAGCTAACTCAACTGTGCTAAGCTTAGGTCTCGTAACCGCACGGTTGCGGGGTCGATTCCCAGGACGGGCATGTCTGGGGACGGGCGGCCGTAGCCATGCGTCAAGGGCATCCTTTCTCGGAAAACACCCGCTGGGCTGGTCCGTGCCACCCACATGGCCCCGTACGCCACTGCCTCAGCCACCGCCATCCCATACCAGCCCCTGGTCTCAAGTCCTTTTGACCCCCCGCCACGTAAATCTTCGTGTTCAGTACATTCCGCTGATCAACTTGATGGGCCCCATGGCTCCTGTTGAAACAAACTTTTACTGAGATTTCGGACTGCTTTAGGTCCCCGAGAAGAAAACTCGGGGGCTTCCGCACCGAAATCTACCCTTTGCCACAAGAGGGACAGAGGAGTTTCGTAATTGTCATTCTTTCTTGGGCCCCTCAGAGCCCCCCCCCCCCCCCAGCCCCAACCCCAAATAAATGCATCACTATCCATCCCTGTGGGATGATAGGAGACTGGGGAAGGACAGTGGATGCGTGTGTAAGGGGGGGGGGGGTAGACTCACCGGGAGGAGAGGGGGATGGGCATGTGGGTATGACAGAGGGCGATGTGCATACAGACCACATGGCAGGGTATGGGGCTCCTGACCCCCGGGCTCACTCGAAGGGCTGCACAGGGACTGCACATGGTCCCCCCATCTCCTGTGCCCTCAGGTCGTCCCCGATAACACCGCTTTGCCTCCCGTCGCCTTCACGTACACAGTGCCGCAATACCCCACTTATCTGGGCTACACCGGGAGCCCCTTGGTCAGTTCCCCCAGCCCGTCACCAAGTGGGGACCCAACTCTTTGGTGGGGCTCTGCCGCCGCCCCCGCGGTGTGGATGTAGGGGGTCGCCAGCAGGCTTCTTTGACGTCTCACGCAGGAGGCAAAGCCCCTGCCTGGGCGCAGCGCTCCCATATATCCTACGCAGCTGCCTCTGGCCCCCGCCAGCAAGGTCAGCACTCTGTCATCGGTCAAGGCCACCGTCTCCACTCTCTGCGCACTGGAGAAGCTCGAGTGGATCCAGCCAATCGTCTCGCAGGGGGATTTCCTCTTCGCAAAGGCGGTTGTCCAGCTCCACCCAGGAGCGTGACGGCCGTGGAGCACTGGGGATGCAGTCCTCACGCTCGTCAGAACACGCACCTGTGCGACTGGCTGCCAACCCATGTGTGCACCACCGAGGCGCCCGGTTGCTTGCAAACAGGCTCGGGCCTTATCTCTGGTCATTGCATTGGTCCGGGAGGCTAAAGTAAGGGTTTCGGGCCATCGTGAAGAAAAGTATTGTTCCACTGGCTATGCCCCCCCCAGAGGAACGATGTGCCATGGCGATGCAAGGCACTGCAATTTTGTACAGCGGATAACAGGGGCAGAGGTTGACACTGGATGAGTGTGTCCGGGGCAGCCCTGTTGCTTCAGAACATCATCCTTGTGTATCGCCCACTGGACCTCCTTGTTGCCGCATTCCCCAGGGGCACCTGCACTGCAACCGCACCGCACGCCGCACACCACTCGCAGACCGCACAATAGTGACATTGCAGAGTGTAGGAAACGGGAAGGATCGCGTGCACACCAACAGGCAAGACAGCAGCGTGCAGGTGCTTACCAGGGGTTTGGTTGAGATCCTCACTGCAGCAAAAGTCTGCGGTGTTGTTTGACGCTGCAGGTCCAGCGCTTGTGTATATTTGGTCCAATAGCTACCGTCCTTGTTTATAGATGCAGCAACCGTCCCCCTGAAGAGGTCAGTACCCAGACGAAAGAAGTAACTCGTAGGGTGGAACACAACCCTGTGCGATCCTCAACAACCACACATGAATACAGCCATGGTGGCCAACCTAAAGGATGGCCTCTTTGCCATGCGACCAGATAAGTGTTGAGCTGTGCATTCATTGTTGCATGCACTTTTCTTTGCCGTGGCTTTGCATGCCATGTGCTGATGTGAGCGTGTGTACATGCTTGAGGTTCATGGTGCTTCTTTTGTGGTTTGGGACGCATGCATGCCTGCATGCATGCATCCCTGCATGCCTGGTGCTCCCTCCATAACAGCTCTTGGTTTTTGTTTGCTGGGTCAGTCTCAGTGGAGTGTGGTGGGTGTCCAACTGTGTTCAATAGGTACAGCTCCAATTGCTGCCAGCTTTCAGGCTGCTCATTTTTATCCTGTGTCCTGTATTAATGCACTAGTGATGCCACCCATCACTGCGCATGCAAATGACTGCAGCCTTTGTTATTGATCATGAGTTAGATTTGCGCCATCCATCTCCTGGGCAAAGCTTTTGACAGCAGCATGGACTCTGAGAATTATAATGTTTCTCGTGTCACATTGTTTGTGCTTTGAAGCTTGTGCCACAGAAGGGGGTTGGGCCTTGCAGCCCTTTGATTGCCCAATAAGGGACTTGACACCTGTATGGCTCATGTGTAATTTGAGAGGAAAGCAGCAGCAGCAGCAGTAATGCATCTGGATAGCAACTTCCCAAGGAGGCGGGGTTCCTTGGTGGTAGGGGCTCATCTGCCCCATTGAACTTGGAGGGGGGAAGGGGGGCACAAGGGCGGAGGGGCGTTGAACGGTTTCACGAGTTGTACAGTGCCCCCTCTCCCTCTCCCAAACGGGGCCAGACCCCCTCTTTCCTTGGTTGACTTAGACCTGCCACCTTTTTGTCGAGCATCTTTGAACGACTAGGTGTGCAGCCCAAGTCTGATCGAACATTTCGTACTGCCTCTTATTCCAATAGACTGTAGGGTATATTCGGCTTGGGTATTCTCAGCCACACCTGGAGCTTCAAGGCAGTGAGCTGTTGAACGAGGGCGCACTATATACCCACCGGCGTTTCACGAGCCCAACAAGTGGGTGAGAAGGATAGAAAGAGCGCACTATGTAACCAACGGGGTTCAAAGAGCTCAACAGTGGGCAAAGAGTCTACATAGCCTGTGCCATCTCGGGGTTCAAAGGTGCGCAGTGGCTACATAATTCCCGCCGTCTCGGAGGTCTCCAAGGCTCCATGCTGGGGACGCAATCAGCAGTAGGGGAACCAGAAATGGACAGAATTGTTGAACTTGGTTTTTGCATGTTTGACGTCTCATGGAAAATTCTGATCATGTGTATCAACACATTTGATTAAAACAGAAATTCACTTTCTGCTATGGACCTGGAATGAAATCTACGGCACCTTTGGAGCCCGGAAAACCCATTGATCCAATCGACCCTTTTAGGGTGAGACAGGGAGGGGTTCCTCGACCCTCTAAGGTCGGAGCACGGCCGGCAGTAGCCCCGTTGGTAGAGACAGGTAGGGGCACTCGGCACTCTTTGAGTCAGTCTTAGCATCTAGGACCTGCGATTGGCCACACTTTGCTAAGGTGCTTTGGGTGGCTTTCCTTTGAAGAGTTTCAGAGAGTTGTACACATTCCGAAAGATTTCGTCTACCTTCGCTATGGATCGTTACTACATTTTACGCTATTATAAACCTCTTCTTAAAACCACAGCTGTTCTTCAATGACAAAGGTGGGAAAACACGAACCAGCAAAACACAAAGCTCTCATCGTTGGGTGTTTTTTTGGTGATGCAACATTGCAATATGTACCAGCCCTCAAACATAGTGACGAGCTGTTTTGAAAGTCCTACTCATTAATATCACCTGGGTGAGTGCTATTTCTTAGAAGAGACGATGAAATCATGAGAAATGATGGGTTCGCATCTCGGGACACCGTGAATCGTTTTAAAAGTGTCACTCATTTCCGGCCGATTTCCAATTATTTCCGGCTTTATAGACCTAAATGCCACACAAAATTCTGAATTGTGAAAAGAGCAAAGGCAACATTAGTGCATCATGCATCTACGAAGCCCTAGTTGCGAAGTCCCGGAAGAAAAATTAGACGACCGCGAAGCAAAATAAGATTATGCGAAAAAAATGCCCACTCATTTGCTAAATTAACAGAATTCAAGTTTTCGAGTGTGTTGGATCCTGGAAAATTGCTTTTTGAACACAACATGAGAACATGTGACGGCCAACTTTGCGAAGTAAAAATACAGAATGCGGTGCCCGATTAGGAGCAGCCCCCATGACTCTCCACAATCCAACAACAATGCACTGGTAAGAGAAAATGCAGAAAACTCATCTGCCCACATGACCAGGTGCTAAATTGAAGCATTCCGTTGATATTGAAGGTCCACATTTAGGGTTGACTCGAACTTTGCACTGTTAAGGGTCCCCAATGCTGTAGAGTGTAGGGGACAGAGTCACATTTGGGCAGAATGGCTACATGACCCCTGCTGTCTAGGGGGTCTCCAACTAGGGAACAAAAATGCTATGAGTGGGCAATCGTTAACAATTTTTTTTGGTTCCGTAGGGCACAATGGCTGGAAAAAAAAAAAAAACACCCATAATACCCAAAAAGCGGGCTTGGAAGCCAAAAATAAGCAATACAACTTTGTTGACCCTTTTGACGGTTTCACATATTTCTTCGGCAAAAATAAACTTCAAGTTCATCACCGCTTTGATGCCCAAGAACCATAAACCTCCACTTGCCAATGCTTGATCCCAAATCCATGTGTGGCTTGACACTTCCTCTTGGCCATCATCTCACCCTTCACTGTCGACAACCCCGCTAATGTATGATGTTCACATCTCCATACATGTTAGTGCATCGTGATTTTGCATATCCCTCTCTTCCAATTTAACCAAAAGCTTCATATAGAGTTGTGTATGTCGCCGTGCAACTTTTTAAAGATGCGGTTTTGAATCCATCCGTACCCTAACCCCAATGTCGCTGTCTATGTAAAACGTAGGAAGGCGTGAGGATCCGTAAATCATTAACATTTGATCACCATTGATTGTGATCGTGAGCATGGACAAGCAGCTCCCGCCGGTGCCGCTCTAAGCGGAAGAAGTGGGTGTTGATAGCCACAATCCTTTGATGATATTGGCTGTAGCACAATGGGGTAGGGATATCATGTTGGCTCTGTTCAATGTACCTTTGATAAAAAGACACCAAACTGCTTTCTTTCAGGGTATTGAGTAACGCAGTCGGCCATAGGCCTACGGCGAGGATACCAAAGTTTGCGCATGCGGTTAGGATATTCACAGCGGCCAAGCATAGACATGTTGCGTTCTTTTTCTCTGAGCCACGGAGCTTCGAACAGAAATCTATTTGTGGAACAATTGTTATGTTAATTTTTAAACTAGGATTTCTGAGTGTTACAACCGTACTCAAGCTTAAGCTGACACTATTGTTTTAGAAACCACATACCTTCCTTCCCCATATTTGAACACCCGAGACCTTTTTCCCGATACCTTCGGCTTTTGTTATATATTGTAACTGCATGATGCATATGTCTGTGTCTTTCTCTTCATGTGAATTACGGTTGTTACTGAGTTACATTTTGGGCTATTTCGGTTGTTTTTTCTTATTTTTTTTACGTGATTTAGATTGTCATTCTTTACGTCAAAGAATTGATGCAACGGCATTCAATGGCTATGGATAGAATATACGCTAGGCTACAATACAAATCTTATGGCAACCACAATTACTTTAACAACCGCGGCAGTTGTTCTCGCAAAGATAATGGAGCCAAATATAATTTCATCATTTCTTTTGCTAACAACCATTACTTTAGTCAGAAAAAGTGTATCTACAATGCAACCTAAGTAGCTTTAGTTGTAGTAAAGACACTAAAGGACAATACACATTTTTATCTTAGTATTTGTTTCGCTAAAAATGAGGTAAAAGCATTTTTGCTCCTAGAACCAATCACATGTTTTTGGAATGTGACGAAACCCCCAGTCGGATCTTTTCCTGGGCTAACGAGACATTTTGATTTGAGAAAGTTGAGTTCTGATGGGCACCCCTCAACTTGGTTCACAGCCCATGGATTTTCATCTATTTTTGCATGAATGCCTACTCTATTTGGTGGTCTGCACCCTAGAGGCCAGGGGCACCTCTTTTTGAGAGGGCCTGGGTTTAAACCTCAGTCAGCCACCCCTGTAGGAGACACCCCTGTGACACGGCAGCGACCTCACCGCCATATGCCATGCCACCACAGCACCTATGGGGCCCGAAAAACAAAGAATGCACATCTCAGTGTGGCACTATTGCAGAGAGGGAGCCCATGAGGGCAGTTTTCTATTTTGATTAGTTTGTTTTCTAACTATCTTTTCTAATCAGCCGTCAAAGGTTGATCTATTGTTGTGAACACTTGCTACTTTGTACATCTATCTTTCTTTGACGGCAGTCCTTCAAGTTTGGAGTATAAGATCTTGAATTGTGCCCTGCTTGTACCACTTTCATTCAACTTAAGGTTTGGAAATGGGTAGTTTTGCAAATAACCGGTTCGTGACGATTGCTTCCACAAAAACAATCGGTTTGGCCGATGGTTTAACCGGTTTTTCCGATTAATTGCCATCCAATAACCAAAAATTTGCCATCTTCTAAAGAACAACCGACACAAGCCGGAGAGGAGTCGTCAAAACCACCTCGGAAGTTGTATTTCACCATCGACCATCTTTTATTACTTTCAAAGCTTCTTTTTAGTGCAAAATTTGCACAACATGTTGCTAAAAAGAACACCAAAAGTTTGCAACCATTCCGATGACTTGGATTAAATTAAAAGTTACAGTCCCCACCCCCCAAAAAAAAACAAAAATATTGCCGATAACCGGTTTTTCCGATTAATTTCTAAAACCAGCTCCGAACCCTAATTCAACTTACAGAGAAACTTCCAATTATCTTTTTGCCAAAGTGGTCATTCCTACACACCCAAATTGCCATCCTCCAAAGACCATCCAAAATGATTGATATGGTTCGCATTGCAGTTTTTGAGGTCAAAAATGGGCATTTCGATATTAGCTGAATTAAACAACCCAATGTTAAACATTTGCATTGTCAAACATAAAGCAAACGGCTATATGTGTGTGCTAGCAGCACAAAAAAGACGTCCTTAAAACTCTGTTGTACTTGTTTCAGCCGCCTAAATTTGTACACGAGCAACTCTCTCCGTTTCTTTCTTTGTGTTGTTTATACCCACCCCTGCCTATCTTTTTCTATATTGCTGGTTTGTTACACTGGTCAATGGCACAATTCCAAAATGAACAACCTTGCTGTTCACCCTGATCCTTGGTTTTGCACATTAATATCTAGGGCACATTGTATACAGGCATATTTCATCTACGTAATGACAATTGTTGTGTTGTTTCGTTGCTCACACATTTTCCCCTCGGAGCAAAACACAGGCTCCTTGTTAGCATCATGCAGAACAGGATTACCAACACACAACTACAATCACTCTGGCAACATGGTTCACTGCATTTTCTCTTCAGTTTGGTTTGCACTGCCGACTAGCTCGCGCACTGATGGCTGGTTTTCATTTTGTATTAATTATCCCGGCATATCAACGGCAATAGTTAACTTGGCGTGCGCTTGGCGCGCTGACGCTCCCCCCTAGTTTTCTCGTTGACCAGTCGATTGCCATCTCTTTTGTTTCCACGGCTTGTGTAGACTATATTTCAGGCTAATTTTCCTATTGCAGAAATGCACAACAATGTTGGCAAGCCCTGTCGACCCAGGACTGTGAGTATCCCTCACCACCACCAGCCTGCAGCCCTGAGGGGTGTGACAGCTTTCGTCTTTTTCTGCTGCACATAATTCTGGCCCACGTCCATTGTGACGTAGCTAATATGGCATGGTAGGTGTGATGGGATACCACATATAGCTGCAACGGAGTACCCACAACATGACACCCCGTGGCACTTAGCACGATGAGCCACAAGTGGCCGCACCAAACCACATCCGAGAAGATGCCAGCCCCGCCCACGCCACAGCCACATGTACATAATAGTGAACCACAAAGATGCAGAACAGATGACATTGTTACACAATACATGGATATGACAGACCACATGCACGAAACAATTCTGCACCGAGCTTACTAAACTGGATGGAAGCATCACACTGAGGCGTCAAACAGAGTTTACGGCCGAGGTAAATATTAGGTTTTTGACTAAAATACCAGTGTACTTTTATTGCCTTTTTGCATTTCCTTGGCTGCAAAATAGAGGCACCTGCAGCCTTGTTCAAAGCCTGCTGCTGTGGAGCAGGCAATGCAGAACACTGAATAGCGTGCTGTGCATTCTGATACCATGCAGCGGTCCAGAGCATCCATTGTGGAAAAGCTGTGACAGGGAACCAAAATTGAAATTGCACAGCAACCACAACATCATGTACAGGACCCATCAAGACCCCATTTGTAGACCGTCCCAAAAGCCATACCTTCTCAATTCCAAAACCTTGCCTCCTTGGTGCTCTTGGTGCCCGCATACCTATCCCTCGTTTCATATGCCCCCCACCCCAATGTAGGACCACACCCCACCGTGGGCTCATTGCCAAGCAGGCCAACAGGCCTCCGACTGACATGATGGTGTTGCTGTACTGTGCAAAGCGGTATGATTCATGTTCAACTGTGTAATTAGAAATGCAGAAGGTTCAGTAAGCCACATGAATTCTGATCTCCATTCTGCACGTGCACATTCCGCATGCGCGATGTATCCTAATCCTATTACACTCCTCTTGCAGGACCTTGGCGGGGGTTGCAGCCCCAAAGAAGGCCCGACAACAAAGAAATATACGATTGCGCATGCCCAACGTAGCCCCCCCCCCCCTCCAAACCATGGGCCCTGGGGAAGGGGGGGGAGGCGCCGCTAATGCAATAAAACCACCCCTTTGTGGACAAACCCACCACCGTCCAGTCACCCCCCCCCAAAAAAAAACACGATGTGGACAACAAAACCTACACATGGTGACACCCCCCCCCCCCTTGATGACATTTCGTCCTTTGTTCGTTTCCTTACGGGGCCCTGGACAGTCACCCGTTCTTCCCTCCGCGTTGCGTCGGGTGGTCGTTGCTCGCTCAGCTGTGGGGCTGGTGCGTGTTGCTTTGTCGGTGTGTGCATGCGGCCCACTGGTCTGTCTTCTGGGGCCGCTGCCGGTGCTGCGTGGGTTGTCCTCCATTGGTTTCCTTCCGGGGCCCTGGACAGTCCCACAGCCTTCCCACAGCAAACTGCCTCTGGTCGTCACTGCCTGCTCACTCAAGGGGCCGGCGTGCATTGCCCTGTTTACGTGTGAGTGGGGCGTGCCTTCTTTGTGACCCAGTCCCCTGGTCCCCCTCCGCGAACCACTGTGTGCGGTGTGCCACTCTACTGGTCCTCCTCCCTGTGACCCTGTGTACCGCCTTCCTCAGCGTAGTGCCCACCACGCTGTGGGGTTTACTCCAAATCGGGGTGGCAGGGTTTGTACGCGACCAGACAAATGGCTGGCGGGTCTCAGCCCATCCTCCACCAAAGGCCCGAGACGTGTGTGTGGTGAGGCACAGATACATATGTCACAGGGGGTTTTGTAAGGGGTGAAGACCATGTGGGGCAGTTCAGCACAAGTGCTGGACCCAAACACCTGCAGTTTGGAGGGTGGGCAGGGGGTCCACAGTGGCAGGGGCGGGGGGGGGGGGGGGTTCGGCCTTTCCTGGCACATTTGAGTTCCAGTTCAATGTGCAGCATGACTGCAACATGCGGCGCAACTTGTTGTTCTACTCGGCGCACGTCCGGAGGGCGTTTAGGACGATGGCCTCCGGGTCTGCCGAGGGCCTACCGTTTGCCTTGGGGCATTTGGTGTTACCGCGGTGCACAGTCCAGACCGCGCCGCACAACGGGCCCTGGCCTGCCTTCGTCGCCACCCCCGGAGGCCCTGCAGACCAAACACACACAAAACAGGCGCACACACTCCCACACGGGCACCCCAGCGCATCTCACGCAGTTGTCGCCTGTCGCACTTGCTGCACCGTGTCCATGGCCACGAACGCGTACTCGGCGCACCAATTGCACACGACCGGGACGTCGTCCTCAAAGTCCTCCTCCGGGGAATCCTCAGCCCAATGGACAGACACGGGGCACATGAGCCCTCCACAGTCCGCTCGGGTGCACACGTAGAGTTCCATCCAGTCGACCTCGTACATACTGTCGCTGCACCTGATGGGGGAATGGGGGTGGGATGCAGGTGTGGCCCATGCCCAGGGCTGAGGCCAGGGTCAAAAGTGGGGACTGATCGGACTGCTACTCCTGTGCAATGCCAGTGCCAACTACCCGCAGTGTCCCCCAGGCACTTCTGTCGTTGGTTGCCCCTGCCGCTTGTCAACATCTTCAGGGTGGCCCAACGGCCGTGTGTGCGGGGGACTGCGCATAGACATGGGAGGACGGGGGGCCAAGCGAGTGGGTGGCACATCTGTGCGGTGATCCGACCGCCCCAAGCCCCACGGGCAAAAGGACCTGTGGCTGCAGGGGCTGCAGGTGTTGTGCCGGGTATCCGGTATGTCTGTGCTGGTGGGGGGCGTGTCAGTCCCCCCCCCCAAAAAAAAACCCCTGGGTACCGTAGCCCCCCCCCCCCCCCATTCCATAGCAACACCCCAGTGACCCCACCCCCGATTCCTTACCCCCAAAAATCCATTCTCACCAAAACCCCTCCGCACTATTTCACAAACCCGACCAGAGGCCAAAAGTTGTCCTCCAGGAAATAACAGCAACCGTCCACTGATTCTCATGAGCAACTTTTGCCAACCCTGCACAATTTGTTCGCTCATTTTCGAGAAATGGCACGGGTTTTGTCTCCACAATTTGTAGATTCGGATTTTCCTAGACACGGAATACCCCCCGCTTTCCTGGTGCATCAACCAGCTCTCTTGTCTGCACCCCACCGAATGCCACAGGAACACTAAAAATGAGGAAAGGACCACTTCAGCAGTTCTGCAACTTCCGTGGGCAACTAGTTATCATTAATCAAAGTCTTTGGCATCGTACAATCGAGCAAAAGCACAGCCTAAGATATACCCATGCAAATCCTTAAAAACACTGAGGAAAGTGCGCACAAATTTCGCACGGAATTTGTGACACAGAAATTTTACCCTGTAAAATTGCCCCCCCCGCCCCCACAAAAACTTTGTTTTTGCCCCATCCCTCGAACCACTAACCTCGACCAACAGAAGCAGCCATACACAACACATGGCACTGGATGTCGGGTGTGCTACACGGTAGCCGACCAGCCTTCATGGAACCCCCCTCTCCCCTGCCCTCCAGCCTGATACCCCACCTCAAAACAATTCCCGGCCAAAAAACGCCCAAATCTTATCAGAAAACCCCCCAATTCTTACCACAAAAAAAACTGCCATTTCTTTTAACCAAAAAACACCCCACCAGAGGCCAAATTTCCCCCAAAACCCAAATCTTACCAAAAAAAAGGCCAATCTTCCACAACACGCCCCGGCCATTTAATACCAAAAAAAAACCAACCTGAGACCACAACCCCCAAATCCTCCCGATTCCTTATCAGAAAACCCCTTCATTCTTACCAAACAGCCCACTGACCCCCGAAACGTTTGGCCTCCCACATGCACACCAAGAACCATGCAACTTCATCTTCACTTCATCGGAGGACACAGTAGGGCACCAAAACATGTTGCGACGTGTTGCTGCAGAAAACCCAGGGCTGTGCCCTGGCAAGGGCATTCAGTTAAGGTACCGAGCACCACAAAACATCCAACGCAATGTATCGGGGACGGAAACATGGCTCCCAAAGTCAGTACTCTGGCAAGCAGAAGGCAAAAACACGCAAACGCAGCGCACGGGGTTTGGTTGTGTCTGGTGTACACTCTGCTATGGACTTCATCTCAGGGGACAGGCAATTGAAGAGCTCCTGAACAGTGCGCATCTGGGCAACGTACCAAAACCCTCCACCCACCCAAAGGCCCCAATCCTCAGCAAAAAACAAACCCAAACTTTGCCAGCAACTTTACCAACCTCCTCCCCAAATCTTACCAAAAAAACCCTCAAAACCCCCCTGCGTTTCTTTTGGTACAACGGGGGCTTTTTTTGGTCAGGAAACGGGAGCGGGGGGTTGGGGGGTACTCAACGAAGCGTTGCCCCCCTGTTCCATCAATTACGCCCGACAGCTGTTGGGCCCCCCACCAATGCCCATCAGCAGCCACTCAACCACCGCGCTGCTGCCTGCTCATGGACATGGACCTTGGACCCAAAGGGTTTGCTGCTTGTTCGACTGACGTTGCTGCCATCGCCGCACCAGCCAAGGCCTTGTGTCAGTCCTCTGCACATCCCACATCAGGGGCCCCATCCAAGTCAGCCCCCCCCCCCCCCCCTGTGTGACATTCCGTCGGGTTGATGTTCCTTTACGGGGCCCTGGACGGTCACCTGTTCTTCCCTCTGCATGTTGCGTCGGGCCGCTGCTTTCTGTCGGCCGCTGCGGCCGGTGCTCCTGCTGGTGTCGTTTCCGCGTTTGCGGAGCCCAGTGGTTGGTGTGTTGGGGCTGTGCTGAATGTGGCAGGATGTGCCGTTTGCGCGTCAGCGGCGCCCAGTCGTTGGCGTATTGGGGTTGTGCTGGTTGTTGCCGGGGTCGTTTGACTGTTTTTGCTGTCCACACACCTCCGTCCTGAGGCCGTCCACAACCTGCCTTGCCGCGTTGTCGTGTGCGTGAGGCCCAGGTGGCCTGCTCTTCCACGCGGTGTCCCGGCCGTCCACCACATACGCCCCCCCACTCTACGGGTCGCGCATGCGCAGGGTGCCCCCCCCCCCCCCACATGTGTACCTCCCGCAACACCCATACTCCACGCATCCCCCCCGGGATGCGGCTCTCTGGAGGAGGCACCAACCTCTTACTGACCACCCTCTCTGCCAAATCACGGATGCTGTGATCCGCGTCAACCGAAAGAAATGGGTTCCTACTGACGGCCTTTCCGATTGCGCAGTCGCTGTGGAGTAGCAAGTACAGCCCGCCTCCCCTGCCTCACGGGATACAGAGGCGGGCCTCCGGCGGGGGGGTGTCCCGCCGTTGCCATACAGCAGGACTGTCCCATTTTGGGGTGCTTGTCCCCACGGTTTGTCCTGGACTTCACACATCACCCGGCGCTCCAACGCTCCGCACGGCACAGCTATAGTCTCTGTGGCCGAGGGTCCGTACACCACGTTCAAATCGGGTCCCGTACAAGAGAGGCACTGTGACTGCGGCGAGTCGAGGGGGAGGCCTGGCTTCAGGGCCAGCGCTGCAGGATAGGCAGAGGGGGATGGGGTTAGAGGGGAAGGGGGGGCCTCATCGCGGGGCTGATGGGGCTTTGAGAGGGGTCGGTGGGTGGGTGCCTGCCTTAAGCTTGTCAGGCCTTTGGGGGGGGAGGGGGGGTGTTAACATAAGTGGAGCCGAGGCATTGTGGGGGCCCTCGGATGAAGAAGTGTGTGCAGGGGAACGAAAGGGGGAGAAACACCGTGAGGCTCGGGAATTCCTCGCTAACAGTGACAGGGACAGGGCACGATTCGTGTAATGACGCAATTTACGGGGAAATTCACGTACAAGCCTCCGGGAAATCGCAGCAAATTTCGGTGAAAATCACATGGCGCTCTCTCGGGTTTATGCGACCCCCAAAAAAGGGCGCCACGGCACGCAGCCTCACCGTTTTGGTGATGCGACCTCATGTGCGTGCCGCCTTTTTGGTATTGTTGGCTTTTCTGATTTTTTTTTTGTGTTTTGGGATGATTTTCTCGGCACGGGGAAGCGCACGTGTGGGCGATGATGAAGAGTTGTGCGGTGCGAGACACCCGACGCAAGCGCCGTTACGTGTTGCAGGGCACCGACGGGCACCCCATCAGTAAATTGAGGAGCGGGTGCGGGGCTGAGGGAATTGTTTGGGGACTCCCCAAAAGGGGGGCGCCCTCGAGCGGCTGATCTCTGCGCCGGGGCATACCTCTGACAGTCGCATACGAAGCGGTGGTTCTCCAGCAGCTCCTCCCGACGGAGGCTCACGCTCAACGCAGGGACCACATACGAGTGGCAGAGCTCTTCGCCCTGGAACACGTCGTTCAGCGCACGCATTATCAAAGTCCTGGGCACAGTCACGAGAGACGAATCCGTCACGGGTCACACGATTGAAGGGCGGGGCCAACCGCACGCGCGAAAGCAGTCGGATGTGGGCCTCACAAGCGCTGGTGCTCTCCGACGGGAATACCCCGATCCCCCTCTGAGAGACCCCTGGCGGGCGTGAGGCCATAGCACTTGATTCCTGCACCAATGGGCCCACGGGGGCGGGGGGGTGTTCAGTGCAGTTCCGGACCTCAACCCCCGCGGCGTGGGCAGGGGGTCCAGAGGGGGGGGGGGGGCAATTTTGAATTCCCCGTTTCGTTCGGAGCATCTTGAGTATACACACGTCCGCGGGGGGGGGGGGGTCCCCTTCTACCATTCACCACAAATGAACAACGGTGGGGCATTCCGTCAGACGCACCACCGCCCGCGCCCCAATCCGCTGTTCCCTCCTGTTGCCAATCGGGGGGGGGGTCCGGCCCCACACATCAGCGCGCCCCCCCCCCCCGGACAGAGGGTTCCAGGTTCGAATCCCGCGGTTTGAGGGTTCCACTCGATCAGCGCCGGGAGTAAGGCCACCGTGTCCCCCCGTGGTCGCCCCTGGGGGGGGGGGGGGGGTCTGACACGCTGGAGGGTTGTGAGCACGCCCGTAGCCGTGCGCCGGCGTGTCAGCGAGAAGACCTCCGAAGGAGGGACTCAGGCCCCGCACGCCCCCCGTCCCCACGGTCCTCCGCAGCATTGCAGACCCCCCGGGGGGGCCCATCGTGGAACAGAGGGCGGTCGTGGCCGTGCGGCCCCTCCGCTTCGGGGCGCAGCGCACGGAGGAGACCCCCCCGGAGACGAGGCTATGGAATGCGCTTCGCACGCGGGCATTGAGGCCCAGGGGGCAAGGCTCGGCAGTGGACATGGAAGGTGCTGCCACCCGCTTCCGTCCGCCACCACCAGCGCTCCAACCGCTTTGTACCTGCCCCCTTAACCGCATTCATAACCGCCGGTAACTGCCTTTGCCACCGCCGTAGCGCCGCTCTTCAGGCCCCCTGCTTCTCAAGCGCATCCCGGAGGACCCGTACCACTGGCCCTTGGCGCCAGCGCCCCCAGCACCACACGGACCTGCCCTCCCACGTTTTGAACACGTTGGGGCAGCACGAATGATTGAGGAGGCTGCTCGAGGGGCACACGGCGTACGCGAAGATGCGCTCGTTCCCCGTCGACGTCCTCCTCTGTACAGCGCCGGCGGCATCCCACTCCGCCTGCCCGTACCTGCAGCACAACGCGCGTGCGGCTGGGGACCGGGGTGACAACGAGGCCCATGGTGCTCTCGGGTCTCCACTGAGACCAATGATGAAGGCTTTGGCGCTCGGACTGACACACATGAACACCGTGAGGGTACGCACACGCGCGTCTACGTGTGGACAGCTCGCGTCAGGTCATTGGACGTGGGGTACGCGCATACGAAGACGCAAAGCATACGCGCATACGCGTAGATGTGTGTAGACAAAATAAGCAGCGTTGAAAATTATAGGCTGCAGCCATGTCTACATGGGCCCTCCGCGCAGACATGCCAAATCCTTCGAACCCCACAACGCCCCGAATTCCCAAAACCCCCCAAAAAGGTGGACACGACCATGGAACTGAGAACCAGCACGAAGGCTCCATAAATCAGGTCGGTACCTTCGTACCTGTGCACCACCGCACCCCCGCGGTGCACAGCTGGTGGACACACACAGCGGAGCGGCGGGGTCAATGGGCTGTGGGCGGTCGCGGCGTGCCGACTCCCACGTCCTGCAGCCGCCTCATTGGTCACCGAAAGCAACTGATTGTCCCAACACCATCTCTCATATTTGGGGTTGGGGGTGGGGGGGACCCGCACTGCCCAGTTTGCCACAGGGGCCCTCCCAACTCTGAAAAGCCGCACATTTCGAGGCAGTCCGCACCCATGCCCTTCAGCTTTGAGGCCCAGCAGCACCTGATCGCAAAAGAGTTCAGCTCTTCTTTGCTCAGCCACTCCAACAGCAAATCCAGACTGAATGGCTTTGCGCTGGTACACTCGGCGGTCAGACTACTGGCAACCAATCGCCCCACCTGCGCGGAGATGATGGCGGTGCACACAACTGTCCACCCCAAACTCAGACACTCGGTCTGTGGCCATGCAGTTACATGACAATCGAAAATGTGACGCGTGGCACGCTGCACAGGCGCACAGTGCGCAGCCAGGCCCAAGCCAGAACATAGGCCGAGCTGCTGGCGTCCAAGAACGTACTAAAGGACACAACCACATGGTGATGATTCGAAATGTTCCTGGGCACTTAAAACACCACGATCGTAATGTGTGCACCACCATTTGAAACACAGTGCAGGCTTCTTGCCTGGACACAATCCACATACACACACACACACACACACACAAACATACACACTGAACATGATAATGCTGGCACACCCACCCACACGTGGCTAGACAGCAAAAGGAGGCAAGGTGTTTCTGCTCACCATGCTGTTGGCAATATTGGTAGGCAAGCATTGCGATTTACCAGGTATGTGCAGGGCCCAGTCGCCAGGCCGGGTTGCTAGCGATATGCTAAGCTGTTTGGCTGGCCGAGTGCTGGCATTTGTGTGGGCAGTCCCTGCCTGGACACCGGCCCGTCTGTAGAGGCACCTTGGGTGAGACTTGGGGGCCGAGTCGCCGGGCCACATTGCTCGCGACGTAGCAAGCTCATAGGTCAACCGATCGCTGGCCCGTTTACACAGGCAAATCTGGGCCCAGACAATGGCCTGTTTGTAGAGGCACCTTGGGTGGGACTTGGGGGATCTGCTTGTCCTTGAATACCCCTGTCCTTGCTCAGGGGTGAGGAGAAGTGAACAGTACTAGCCCTGCACGTCGCGAATACATGGAAGGGAGGAAAACAGAATGGGAAAGAAAGGGAAGAAAGACCACCGTCTTGGGGAGCCTTGATCAGGATGTGATGGTCTGTCCCACCCATACCCGCATGAGCTTGTGCACGCATACGCCCAGGGCGACAAACAGAGCAACGCAGTGATCTGCAGATGTTTGCCTCACGCTGCAACGACCAAATTATTGCGCTATTAGGCACGAACAGTATTGACAGTATTCTTAGACTTTGCATGACCGACCACAAAAGAGTGGTCGTAAAAACAACAGTAACACGGGGTCGTCATGCTAGACAATGCCGTGCTTGCGCAAGGGGTTGGGGTTGGGGGGGGGGGTAGTGTGGTGTGGTGTGGTCCGGCGTGCTGAAGGTGTTGTTACCAAATGGCAATAGCCGGGATGCCTTGCATACGGGTAATGCAAAACGTGAGGGCTGTGTGTCTAAACACGCGCTGTTGTGTGTTGTGTACCTGTGGCAAGGGGCTGTTCCTCTCTCTGGTGCCGGGCAGCTGCTGTCTACGCCGCCCAACCGCCCTGCCTAATGGTACCTATGAAATTCTCACTGGCCCAAGCCTATGTGCCTCCTGGCCCTGGTTGGGCTGTGATGGGGCTGGCACATGGGCAGCTGAGATCCTTCACTTTCCTGACACACTGCACCAGACAATGGGTAGTTGTGATCCTAGTTGTGATCCTTCTGTACACTGCCTCACTGCTTGGGGGCAGCGGGCAGTGGAACTCCTCCGGTACAGTGGCTAGTCCAATCCTCGCACACGACCTGGACTGCTGGGGGAACCTTGATGGCTTCTGTATCACTTATCATACACGTGGCCAGACCAGATGTATGCTAGCTCATGCTAGAGGCTGTCTCGGCCAATGTCAACGTGGGCATCCATGCCTTGTGCTGAGTTTTGGCTTTGAGGTTGAGCTCTTTCTTTGCGGAACGGGAATGTTGGCGCCCTGTGAATCTTACCGCCGTCATTACTCCGGGTTCAGGGCTTCCGGAGAGGTCCAAATGAGACACCGCGTGGACCAAACGTTCAATTAGCGTGTCATATGTGGCTCCATCCGCCCCAACATACCGTGGTTCCGCGTCCAAGTGGGACACAGACCGAATTGCTTCAAGAGCAGCCACTTTAGCGAATTCAACCTGTTGCAGCATTTTCCCCCCGCCGTACTCCCTAGGGCAATGGGCTGTGGGACTCCTGCTTTACACTACTGCACTGCCTTGGGGGGCAGTGAGCAGTAAAACTCCTATGGTACACTGCCGCATTGCCTTGGGGCAGTGAGCAGTGGAAATCCCGCGGTACAGTGCCGCACTGTATTGGGGCAGTGGGCAGTGCAACTCGTGTTGTGTACTGCTGCACTGCCCAGGCAGTGCAGTGGGCGGCGGATCTCTTGCTTTGCAGTGCCACACTGCTAGGGGGATTGCTACCCCCAAACGGCGCGGGTTCACAGGTTGGGGGGAGTGATAGTCCTGCCCGGCTGGTGGTCGCACTCTACGGAGCGCCAAGGGGGCATGGTTGCCCTCACACGGCACGGGATCACAAGTTGGGGGGATTGGAAGTCCCGCCCAACCGGTGGTCGCACTCTACGGAGCCCTAAGGGGGGATAGCTGCTCCCAAACCGTGCGGGATCACAAGTCGGGGGGACTGGAAGTCTCACCCGACCGATAGTCGCACTCTACAGAGTGCCAAAGGGGGGGATGGCTGCCCCAACACGGCACAGAGCACAGGTCAGGGGGGCCGGAAGTCTCGCCCAACCGGTGGTCGCACTCTACGCAGTGCCAAGAGGGGATGACTACCCCCAAACGGCGCGGGATCACAAGTTGGGGGGATTGGAAGTCTCGCCCAACCGGTGGTCGCACTCTAAGGAGGGCCGAGGGGGGATGGCTACCCCTAAACGGCGTGGAAGCATAGGTTGGGGGCAGTGGAAGTCCCGCCCATCCCGTGGTCGCACTCTACGGAGGGTGGGTGTTTAGGCCCCATTATGGAGGATGAGGCGAGGGAGTCGATGGAGGCTGGAGAAGCATGGGGGAAGTGGAACCGGAGGTGGGTTATCCTTAGCTAGGATGGCTAGGGGCCCGAGGACCCCAAGGAGGCGGAGGCTACTCCTCGTCGTCCGGGTGCGAAACCATGACTTGTCCTACCGTCACCGAAGTTCTGAGGCTTCGGCCCTAAGGCTTACCCGACCTGTGGAGGAAGAGGAAGAGGAGAGTGGAATGGGTTTAAATTATTACTGTCGGGTGAAGTGTGGTTGGTATATTTACCCCTGGAAGAGCCCCATCCATGGTGGCCGGACGGGGAGGGGCTCTCCCGGGGGTTTCTGGGACTGTTACCTGGCCCAGCACTCCTCTTGGTTGTGGAGCCCGGGGGTGGTGGCCGGGGTTAATGGCCTTATACCTTACTCACCTCGGTGTCTGGGTACCATACCGGGCTGGGGCTGTCCACATGGACAGGCGTTCACCGATAGCGAATAGTTGTGTGGTTTGGTGTGGTATGGTGTGTTGTGGTTTGGTGTGCCGAAGGCACTGTTACCAAATGGCAATGGCCGAGATGTCTTGCATACTGGTAATGCAAAACGGGAGGGCTGTGCGTCTATGCACATGCTGTGTGTAGTGTGCCACGGCATACTGGGAGAAGGCAGACGGGTGTTGTTTGGTTTGGTGAGGTGAGGTGTGCCGAAGGCACTGTTACCAGAAGGCAAAAGCCGGGATGTCTTGCTTACGGGCATAGCAAAACGGGCAGGGGTGTGTGCGTGTGCGCATGCTTTGTGTCGTGCGTGTTATGCAACTATGCGGCGGCTGGGTTCACCCCAGCGTTTGGCGGGCTTTGTTCAGGGCCGCTCTGGGGACCCCTGCCTCTCTGCCTGCTGGTGCAGTTGCAGCTTCTGTAGGGCCCACGGTGAGGTGAGGTGAGGTGAGGTGAGGTGTGTCGTCTGTTGTGCTTGCGCATTGTCATGCGTCTGTGGGTCCATATGCGTACCACCCCTATGTGTGGGGGCAATTCATTGCCTACTTGTCTGACGTTGGGCCTGTGTGTCCATATGTCAATGTTAGGCGCTACGGTTCTGCCAGTGTCCATTGCCCCACCCAAAAGGGACAGGGACCGTTGCACAACGAAAGATGGGTCATTCGCATTACGCATCGCGGCCCCTGGCTGTTCCTTCCTTGTCATAAGCTGTAGTGTGACAACACAAGCTTTGTGGTGAATACCATTGCTTTCCAACGGGGCAGTCATGGTAATAAAGGGACGCAGTATATTTGCAATCCTCGTTCATTGCGTCCATTCTCTGAGCAACGGACCGAGACAGGGCTTAGGGATGCACCTTCTGCAATCTGGACCACCGTTTCGCCCCCTGCAAAGCTTTAGCTCCTCCACAAAGGCTTTTGAAGCGTTCAGCAAACTGCGTGTCACTAGCCGCAACCGTTACAATGCGGATCAGGAACCTCGCCAGACTGAGCACTTCCATGGCCTCTTCTTCAGCTGCGCCCTTGTCTACGTCTGCGTGTCCCTTGCCATAGAGGCCCTGCAGCACAGCACACTCGTTGTTGTGCCATAGACCCGCGGCCGTCTGCAGGCATGCCTCCGAGCAGTAGGCGACGGCCCCACAGTGTGGGCACACGACACTCAGGGGCTGTAGGATGTCGGGATGTCTGTAAAGACGTGGGAGTTGAGAGGGAGTTGAGATGGGGCCCAGCGAGAAGTTTGGTGCAGGAAACGGAACGAGAAAGGCTTGTACTTCCCTTGCCCCGCCTGGGGCTCCCGGACAGTAATACGGTGAGGGGGGCCAGAGGGTCCACTGAATAGAGCCCCCCCCCGCCCCACCAAAGATGCCGATTCTCCCATCATCACACCCACCCCTTGCCCCCAAGCACCTGTGTGTTTAAGGAACAATGGTCCAAGTCATTTCTGGGGAGGCACAGAGGGAGGGATGGAGGGGGGGACGGAGGGAGGGAGGGAGGGAGGGAGGGAGGGAGGGAGGAGGGTTGTGAGCGGGGGTGAGGCACAGTGTTTGCATTATGGGGCATGGCGATGTAGGACATCCTTCGTCACAAGTCCCCTGCACGTGTCATCATAGTGTTCCCCAGCCCCAACCATGTCCGTCTCCATACCAGAGGTCATCCTTCAGAGGGTTTTGCATCTTCGGTGACCGCCTGAGCGTCCATTGTCTTACCCCCCATCCCCCTGGGACAGTCCCCCCAGAACACGCGATGATGACCTCATCCTGAGGAGGAATGGTCACCAAATAACAGCCCCCCTAGGCATACGCTCAAGGTCAAATCTGACCATTGCGGGAACATTTTTTTCTTGCATGCCTTCGGTGGTGTGGACCTCTGGGGCAAGTGACAGTGTCACCTCCCCGCCCATCCTCCATTCAAGCCGGGCAGGGGTACATGTGTGCCTGGGACGCTGTTGTGGGCTTCCGGGTGCCAGCAAAGCTCCCCTCTCCCCATCCCCAGCGACCGCGCTGCTCATGAGAGGGGCGAGGGGGTGGGGGAGGCAGGCTGCAGCAGGTCCTGCTTGCCCTTTCAGCTCCGATCTGTTTGCAGACATTGCTTTGTGTAGCATTGAATGGACCAATACATCCGCCGCTGGTAACAGCGCAGGTGTGGCCGATGTTGGGAGGAGGATGGGGCGATGGTGCCTGCGGTCACCGATACTTTGGATGCCAGCATTCGACAGACGGACGATGGAATGAGGTGCATGTTGAGGGGAGGGGGGTAAGGGTTGGAGCGCATGCGGAGGCGGGGGGTTGAAGTGACTGCTGGACTTTGACATTGAGCATTCAGGGCCCGCCAACACTCACACACTCGTGGCACTACAGGAGCTCCGAGCAGCAACGCAGGGTGGCCCTATGTCCTCACCAGTGCGGCCTTCAGGGAAACCCCCCCCCATGAGGGGCACACCGCCTCGGTATGGGCACAGAGGAGACCACAGAGAAGGGTGCAGGTGCCTGCAGCCACAGCAAGTGCCTAGGCGAGCCCTTGCGGAGACAGGGCCACTGCCAATGCAGCCGCCCGGGGGTGCACCTCGAGCGCGACCTCTTCCCCTTCCCAGCACCACCGGGGTGCTGCCGAGGACAAGCAGACCGTGCAGGCAGGTACTCGACAGAGAGATGACGGAGTGCACCAGACCAAGCTGACGGCGAGGGAACTAGACAAAGTTGTTGGCGCGGTGCTGACTTTTTTGATGGCAGAGCCGATCCCAGGCCTTTGTGGGCCTCTGAGCTGGGAGTGTCTCACCACACCTCACCTCCCCGCCCAAACACACGCACACATGCAGTCACAGACACTCCTGTCCCACTGTCAGGGTAGGTCAACCCCCCAAACCCGACGACAGCACAGCGCCAAGCCACCCCTGCTGCTCCTCAACAGGCACGATGCTGCTGGTGATGGTGCTGCTTACCCTCCAACACACAACGGCACATGGGACTGTATGTGGGACGATCACCCGCAACGGAAAGGACGCCGAGCCACGGCCCTGACGGTGCCCAGGGGCCCCTCCCTCACGCAGCACCTGAACAGACAGTGATCACAGACCGTGTGCCTACGGCCCTCCGTGACAATGACACAGGGCGCAGCCTCCTTGTGGACAAGGGCCCCGCGATCCAACCCCTGCACGGCAACGGCGCACCGCCCTCTGCCCTTCGTGCGCTTCGCCTGAGGGAAGGGAAGGGCAGCGTCACGCACGCGATGCCGCACGCTGTGCCACGGGGGGGGGGGTCCACAAGGCCCAGCAAAGAGACTCGATGGGCGCCTCCGTACGCACTCTGTCCCTCACGGCTCAGTTACGGTGGCATGGAGGGGGGAGCACAGGCACCAATGGCCAGTTCTAGATGGCTGTTCCCTTTACCTCCAAGATCCAAGATCTTTCTGCAGACAACATAACGCAGGGCTCAGTCCTTCATCCCGCAGGCTACCTCCCCCCTCTTTTGTGGAGATGCAGAACCGGAAGACCCTGCCCTTGTGAGCCTCCCCCCCCGTAAAGGGGGCCTTCGCCCACAGCCAGTCCGGGGTGCTCACGTCATGGACACCCCCCGCGCGCCCGTGGAAGGTGCAGAACGATGGATTTTCACAACAGGTTTCGCGTCTTTTGCGTTGCCATGTGCGCTGGTGCATGGTGTTGGAGGGGTCATGGTTTCGGGGATGGTGTGCGGTGCGACCGTTCTGGATAACGGGGGCCCTGGCGCTGCGATTGAGGGGGGCTGTGTGTGTGTGCGCGCGCTGTGCTATTACCGAGGGAGACCCATATGTGGCGGTAGTGCAACCGGTATATTTAGCCCGGCACCTGGGCGGGGCTGTGCATATACTCGCGTTTGCGTCGTGTGTGTGTGTGTGTGTGTGTGTGTGTGTGTGTGTGTGTGTGCGTGTGTGTGTGTGTGTGTGTTCGGGGGTGTCTGTTGAGCGTCTATTGTTTTTCCACAACCGCGGCGGAGCTGGGGGGGGGGGGGGGTCTGGAACAGGCGAAATTTGGAACGGCTAAATTCGGCAAAACAATAGTTTGCCAAAGTATGCCACGGTATTTTAAGGCCCAGCGCCATTTTTCTAGGTGTTGGTACAGCATTTTTGTGTAAAGGGGTTGCAGGGGTTGCCAGGGGTTTTATTGGTTGCTGGCGCCTGCCTCTTGTTCCCTAGGAACTAGCAGCAACCATCCAGAAGCCTCCAAGAAATGACAGCAACCAACCAAAGGCCCATCTGCATAACAACCGCCATTCACACTGTGCTTCTTGTGCCACAATCCGGGAATACTGTACCAAATTCTCCAGTGGTGTTTAAGAATCGGTGCCAAATTTTCTCCGCACCAAATTTCGTCATTCCCAATTTTGCACGTAACTAACACCCCCCCCCCCCCGCCCCCTGCCCTTGCGCGGTATCTTTATGTGTTGAGGGAGACCCTGTTTGGAGCCGCACACGCTTCCCATTTGAGATGCCTCTGAGAGTGTGCACTTTGCCGCCGTGGTCTTCTTGATGCTACATGCCGGACACCAAAGATGCCATTGCGTTTTTGTTTCAAGGGGCACTCTGCTCTTGTCCGCCCTCCGTGTGTTTGCCCACCCCCCCCCTGCCCCACCCGCGTCTTTGCTCTCTGCTGGCGTGCGGGACCACAGAGGGAGGGTGGACAAGGGGGGTGGGGACGTGAGCACTAAATGCTGGCGCTTAGGACAGGGCCAGGAATGTATTGGACCGGTGGACCACCACACGATGAGCCCCCCGCCGCCCCTCCTCTCCCCCTCCCGCCTCTTCTAGGAGACTTGTTGGCTATCCCCCCCTGGTGCCCAGGAACCAGCAATGGTTTGCAGCGGAACCAGGGGTTCTTGCGCACAGCCATGAGCAGCCCTGTAACATGGCGAAAGTTTTTTTCGGTGCGTTGTGCCGGGGGACAATTCTCTTGGGCAAATCAACAACTCAACATAGCCTCTGCCAGCCCCACAAACGATGATCTCTCCGATGTGACCACTGCACATCCACCGAAGCCAAAAGGGGGGCACAAACTACTGCAAACAGACCGTCTCCGGGGCGTCTCCGGCACCCCAACGCCCCATTAGCCCGCTACACCGCCACATGCCGCGGGCTGAGTCAGGCGACATCGGATGGCCCGTGATGCACAGCACAGAGACCTGCGAAGGGGCCCGACCACATTGTCCCACCGGCCTTCTCACCTCAGGCCCTCGGCACCGGGGCACAGGCCAAGGAACATGCACACGCCACAAGGCCGCCCCCATGGGGGTCCAGACCCAAGGGCATACACACAGTTCAACGGGGGGGGGGGGGGGCAAGCCACGTATTCCATGACAGCTCCATGCATTCGACTGCAGCAGTGCCCAGGCTTTGGGAGGCGCCCCAACGGACTACGGATGACCACATTACCACATCACCACATTACGACATGACCACACCACCACACCACCACAACACCACAACACCACAACCTCGGGAGGGGACCTTGCAAGAGGGCGAGGCAACGACCCTGCTGCTCTGCGTCCGCCAGCTGGCACCACAGGAGGGCGTGTTTTGGGTCGTCCTGGACTCAAATTCTGCCGTAGGCACCCTACGCACCTACCAGGAGTCCGCGCACTGCGGGGATGGCATACACCACCTGTATGCACATACCCTGGAGGCGAGTGCCTGACTGCAACCAACAGCATGGTCACGCCCTCACACTAGATCACCACCAACCTGGATGCCGCAACCCTTGAGGAGCCGCAGATAGAACTCACTGCATGCCGCGCCGCCCGTACACTTTTCTGCCGCCGGAGAAGTCCCGCGACCACTGCCAGCTGGCCCCGATGGACCTGCACAAGTGGCTACAAGAATCCCGGCTTGGGTGCAATATGGGCACCGGTGGGGACACTGGACGAGTTTACCAGTGACCAGCAGTGGCACCTAGTAGCCCATCACATGCGGAACCTCCCCAACATGACAGTACCGGCGGAGCGCTGCGAACATGGAAACATGCAGCTATGCACGCAGTGCTTGCTATGCGGAGGCAGCCTGGAGACGGCCTGGCACCTATGGGAGTGCCCGGTGCAGTCCCATGAGTGGCGACCAGCCTAGTAGCGCCTACACACATGGCTGGGCACTATGTGGGGCCCAGAGCTTCACACGTGGGGAGCCCATTGTGGGACTCCATGGTCCTCGAGCAGTGGTTGGCGGCCATCACTGCGGGCGGCGCATATGGGGCTGGCCAGGCCACACGATATGGGGATGGAGCTCATTCAGCAAGTGCTGTCAGAATCACAGAAGGTCTGGCTGGCCCACGCCAAAGCACACGACGGCCTCATCAAGGCCTGTTTGGGGCCCCGGGACATGATGGCGTGGGTGTTGCGCGAGCTTCACCTGCACCAGCAGGCGGAGCGGCAGGGTGTCCCCAGGGCGACCATGAACTAAGGTTGCCGTTCGCAAGGGGGGGCTCAGCCCCCCCCCTACCTCAGGCGCACCACACACAACACACAGCAAGCGCTCAGACACAAAGCCCTCCCGTTTTGCATTTCCCGTGTGCAACACATCCCGGCCATTGCCATTTGGTAACCGCGCCTTCAGTGCAACACCACAACACCACAACACCACACCACCTCAACAGCACACCACCACAATACCGCAACACCACACCAGCACACTACAACACCAAAACACCACAACACCACAACACCACAACACCACACCAGCACACTACAACACCACAACACCATAACACCACAACACCACAACACCACAACACCACAACACCACAATACCACAGCACCACAACCCCACGAGACCATGCACCTGCACAAGATCCAAAAGCCCGGCCTCAAGCGGATCGGAGCCAGCCTCCGTCATTCAGCCCCACAGCAGTGGCATAGGCGACTGTGAAAAGAACAATCCCCAGGGCACCACCACCGACTTGCCGCCTCCCTGCGATCAGGGGTCAGCTGGTCTCCTAGCTCAAGCAGTCCACCAGCGCCATCCATGCGCCCCTCACAGCCCCGCCACACATTCAAATGTGTGGTCACTTTCGGCCCCGTCCCAATCTTTGCCCCCATCTCGACACCGCTGAGTGCTTGTGGCCGCTGAGTGGCGTGGCTTCGATTACCACCCATCCACGAACTTGTTTGTGTTGAAGCTGGTTGACTTGAAGCTGGTTGACGTGCCTGTGCCTCTCGCTGACAGCAGGTGTTGCCAATCAATAAGATGCGCCCCCCTACCCAACCCCGAAAAACAGCAACAACATAAGAGCACCCCACGAAGCCCCCCATTTGAGTTCAAGGACCTTCATTTTTGAGCAGGCAATGGACAACCCACTGCTCCTCCAAGAGAAGAGAATCTGCGTGTGTGTTCATGTGATGAGGTGTGTTCACGGGGGGGGCGACTACAACGGATGCCCCTCTGACCCCGGCCAGGCCCCCCCCGACCCCCAGCAGGAACCCCCCCCACTGCCCCCCCCCCCCGAAGTTTTGAAAGATAGTTGGGGAGTGGGTCGCATCAGGACCCAGCCAGGGGTGGGGGGGGGGTTAGGGTTAGGGTCACCGAGCTGGTGGAACCAGTCTTGGTTTTATAACCCTTTTAGTGTCTAGGGTGGACCTACCAGGTTTAGCAAGCAAGCAGCAAGCAGCAAGCAGCAAGCAGCAAGCAGCACGCGCGAAATGGGCCAAAATCAGAACTCCGTCGTGGTGCTTCGGATTCAGGTGAAATTTTGGTGGATGATACCTATGGGTGTGAAGTACAATCACACAAAGTTTGAGCAAGAAACTCAACGGTGGCGGCCGGGAACGGGATTCGCAAGTGGCGGACCTCAGTTTCAAAAACTGCAGTTTAGGGCCAAAAACAGCCATTTTTGGGCTTAAAAAGCCCTGGAACACATTCAAAACGGCCAAACGAAGGGAAACGGTGGGTACACTCCACGTGCGGCTTGACTTCCCCGTGTCAACGAGCTCTTTGTGGCCCTCTAACTCCATGATATGTCGTGGAAACGGCCCAAAAAGGCCCCCAGAAGCTCCAAATGCCGACAGCCACAAACCAAGAATAGGCCATATCTTTGGCTACATGGCTCAAAATGCGATTCCGAGGGCACCTACTCCACCCGCAACCCCCCACTTTTTGTGGTTTCCACCCCTCAAAATTGCCCAAATGGACGTCTAGACCCCCATACCTAGGCCCACTAGGTTGCGGCAAGCTGCGAGCTCAAGCCCAAACAGGTTTAGCAAGCAAGCAGCAAGCAAGCAGCAAGCAGCAAGCAAGCAGCACGCGCGAAATGGGCCAAAATCAGAACTCCGTCGTGGTGCTTCGGATTCAGGTGAAATTTTGGTGGATGATACCTATGGGTGTGAAGTACAATCACACAAAGTTTGAGCAAGAAACTCAACGGTGGCGGCCGGGAACGGGATTCGCAAGTGGCGGACCTCAGTTTCAAAAACTGCAGTTTAGGGCCAAAAACAGCCATTTTTGGGCTTAAAAAGCCCTGGAACACATTCAAAACGGCCAAACGAAGGGAAACGGTGGGTACACTCCACGTGCGGCTTGACTTCCCCATGTCAACGAGCTCTTTGTGGCCCTCTAACTCCATGATATGTCGTGGAAACGGCCGAAAAAGGCCCCCAGAAGCTCCAAATGCCGACAGCCACAAACC